>JAECUM010041440.1:0-163473 GCA_016617855.1 Megalonaias nervosa
ATACTTGGTGTTCAGGGGACATGGACATGATTAAGTTCTTGTACTTTTTTTCAAAAGCACAAGCTACTCCGTTTGGTTTTATAACAATAAATTTACATGATCCTAGGTCTAGGTATCGTAACGGACTTGATAAAATATTTGGATAAAAACACAGAGCAGCAGGGAGGGTGAGACCAACACGCGGATTACTGTGTGTAAGAGAACGGGGTCTGTCTTAATGGTATATAATTGAGACCATAATTTGTGTCAAATAGTTGATATAATTGAGACCCAAATTTGTCTTAATGAGTTATATAAATCGAACAAGTGGTCTGTTCACCCTCTCTGCTGCTGATGCACAAGGAGAGTCAATAGTTCCTGTATTCCTGTGCAGCCGAAAGTAAAAAAAAAGTCCATAAACATGGTTAGCACGATATTAGAATGTATTAAATGAAATTAGGAAAGCATACATTGACTCGTGGCATGTCAGATACTGGAATATCCAATTAAATATAAGTTTAAAGTGAGTAGAATTCATATGCACGCAATATGTTGCCCTTATCTGTAATAAATATTCTATGTACATTAAAAACTTATCATTCATATTCAAAACTTTACATTATTTCTATGCATGAACGGTATTCACGTTCAGTCTTTTGATTGTGAGCAAATATTCATTGTACTTGTTCCGTGAATGGGTTGATATGAAATACCGGATACTACTGGCCTGAAGACGGGGGGGGGGGGGGGTCTAAGTTTCGGATCATTGTTACCCCACCTGTGCATGGGTTCGAATCTCGGGTTCTGCTAACGTGTGTACGTGATAGCTTTCCAGTACCAGTGGTTCTTCCCTGGGTTTACCCGGGTTGTTCCTCCATTCCCGGCTTCTTCCTCCACTACTGGCCTCCATGTATAGCCTACCTTGTACTAAAAAATGGCGTTTAACCCAACAACAACAACAACAACAACCATATAGTACATATAGAAAACGGCAACATTTGACAGGTCACATTTGCTCACTGGGATCAACAGTATCTTCAAATATTAAAATCACACTAACATTGGCAATCATGAATCTTAGAGATCAGGAATATTCAAAATTCTTAAAGGTCAGGCGGTATACATAAGGATGAATTCCATCGCTCTATCTACTGAAGCTAATCATGGCCATCCAAATGATACATGCATGAGTGTGATTTACTGGCTGACCACCCATCTGTCATGGATGTCTTGTCTGCTTGAGATTATGATTGTAAATAAAATTATTATCATTTTGTGAAAAGAATCATTGATAATCATTAAAAAGCCATACTGAAATGTAGACCTGTTAATGATGTACAGTCAAACAGTAAAGACTACTGTGAGGATGATGTACTGACAAATAGTAAAGACCACTGTGGGGATGATGAACAGTCCGACAGTAATGACCACTGTGGGGATAATGTACAGTCCAACAGTAAAGACCGCTGTGGGGATGATGTACAGTCAAACAGTAAAGACCACTGTGGGGATGATGTACAGTCAAAACGTAAATACTGCATTGGAGCTGATGTAGAGTCAGACAGTAAAGACCACTGTGGGCATGATGTACAGTCCAACAGTAAAGACTACTGTGGGGATGATGCACAGTAAAACAGCAAAGACCACTGTGGGGATGACGTACAGCGAAAAAGCAAAGACTACTGTGGGGATGATGTACAGTCAAACAGTAAAGACTACTGAGGGGATGATGTACAGTCAAAGAGCAAATACTACTTTGGGGATGATGTACAGTTGAAAAGCAAAGCATAATTTTACTTATTTTATTTATGTCTCTACTTATTTAAATTATTTTATCATGAAAATCTAAATATCATATTTTGTTTCCAAGTACTATCATAAGACGTGTTTTAATGGAAAAATATTGCTCCTACACAAATATATTATTTTATGTAATTTATGACTATTAGTTAATGGGCTGTAGAAGTAATTTTAATTTGTAGTTAAGGACAGAAGCGATATAAGTGACAGCTAAATGGAGATAATCCATATCGAATTCTTATATATTCATACTGAATTCTTATATCTCGCAGAAACATTCTTTATAATTAACCATCCTTTCTGTTTGTCTGTCTGTCAGCCACGTATGATTGTTACTATGAAACAACATATTTTCTTGGTGACTTATTATTCATCGATGTCGTGGTCAGATGCGTACAAAGGACAAATGGCGCTCGGGCGACTCTGAAGACCTAAAGAGGATTGGCGCCACGAGAGCTCTGGAGCCCGGGGGTTTGGCGCCCCAAGAACTCTGGCGCCCGGGAAATCGCCCCGACCACCTCCCCCCCCCCCCCCCGCCCGTTATTATGCTACTTGTCGTGGTTTGAGTCCCTTAATATCTAAAATAAACCCAAATATTAATGCCTGTGGTCAGATGCGTACTAAGGGCAAATGGCGCTCGGGGCAATGATGAAGGCCTAAAGAGGTTTTGGCGCCCCGAGAGCTCTGGAGCCCTCGGTTTTTGGCGCCGCAAGAACTCTGGCGCCCGGGTAACGGCCCTATCTACTTTCTCCCCCCTCCCCCTCGTTATTACGCTACTTGTCGTGGTTTCAGTCCCTTAATACCTACTAATGAAAAACAAACTTATGAAAGGAATATCTATTACAACACAATAACGGCTATGTTTTGCTACATTTTCATTTTCTTGGGCATTCTACTTTTGATTTACATGATAGTTAAATATTGTATTGCTATAAATGTATCGTCAGATGCTGTGATTTCATTTTATCTATAAATGTATCGTCAGATGCTGTGATTTCATTTTATTCTTTTATCGATAAATGTTCTTTCTAAATAGGTATTAAATGTTTGTCAGGGAAAAAACCCAAATATTAATGTCTGTGAAAGTGATGCACCATTACCTTTAGACTATATAATTTCTTGCAAGATAAATTTATTTGCTGTGACTGAGAGGTCTTATTGTTATGCCTTTTTGCCTGACTAGTATAAAATATAAAAATAAATATAGCATGTCAAACATTGCTACATCATCGTCCCAACTATTATCATTGGTGACCAGTTTTCTACCATCAAGAGGCCGCAGCATATCAGTTCAAAGATTTTCACCCAAACTGCCCCTCACTGGATGTAGTTAAATTAATTAAAATATTTGATTTAATGGCTGTCTTCATCCTGAAAAAAAAAAATCATAAACCACCCCAAATTAGATTTTAAAAAAGATGAAAATCTAGGAATAAGTTTTTGGCTTCTTAAAATCAACATCATTGCAGTAAACTGTCGTTTGTGAACTGCAGCATGATCATCGCTTATTGCCAAGCAGTAATATGCTGGACTTTGAATCCAGGAGCTGCAGGTTCTATCTCCTGCTTCTATTCTTTCGTACCAGATTTATACCCAAGGTCCGAGGGACCTCCATTGCAGAGTTGCCTAAGATGCTTGTCTTTTTATCATTTGCCAATAATCGTGCAGGTTCAGATCTCACTCGTTCAGTTACCTGTAGAGGGTAAGTAGTCTCCCCAGGTGGTCTTTGGTACCTGAAAAGTACTTGAGTTGTTTTGTTCAACATTAAAACTGACTGCCATATATAGATTCTCTTGTGCTAAAAATGGCGTAAAACCAGCAACCTGAGGTCGAACTTCAAAATGAGATCGGATGTTGGAAATAAGAAAAACATCGAATCAACTGGGGCCCAATATGCCGGAGTGGTCTCAGATGTTGGAGATAAGTAAAACATCGAATCAACTGGGGCCCAATATGCCGGAGTGGTCTCAGAATCAACTGGGGCCCAGTATGCTGGAGTGGTCTCAGAATCAACTGGGGCCCAATATGCCGGAGTGGTCTCAGATGTTGGAGATAAGTAAAACATCGAATCAACTAGGGCCCAATATGCCGGAGTGGTCTCAGAATCAACTGGGGCCCAATATGCCGGAGTGGTATCAGAATCAACTGGGGCCCAATATGCCGGAGTGGTCTCAGAATCAACTGGGGCCCAATATGCCGGAGTGGTCTCAGAATCAACTGGGGCCCAATATGCCGGAGTGGTCTCAGAATCAACTGGGGCCCAATATGGGGCTGGAGTGATCTCAGAATCAACTGGGGCCCAATATGGGGCCGGAGTGGTCTCAGATGTTTCCCTTTACAAATCACTCACACCTCTGTCCACATTTTGAATTGGTTTTCGGCACAACAGCAAAAGTAGTTTACAAAAGGCAATTAATATATTCTCTACATTTGTTGATGAGTACTGAACTTTTCCACTGTGTGACAATCAGTACAAATCATATGTTAATATAAAATACCTTCAAAGATGACTTCACGGTAAAGGTCTTGTCGTAGGTTCACCGGCATTTCTTTGAGACGCTGAACTGTAAACAAAGCAACGTGCAATGGAACCTATATTTCACTTCCGGATCATCACCAAGACCTTATCACTCACTGTGCACTGTCGCCGAAACACACAAAGACAACCACACCATAATCTTATATTTTAAAAAACATACAATTACCTTTAAATCCATACCAAGATAGCCTAAATTTAACTCTTGTATCATCACCAAAAGGAGACAGGAGAAAATGCTCTAAAAATAGAGTGGGACTAAATTCGTACTGGGTACTGAACCGGAACTAATAACTGTGATCTGATTCCATATAATTCCGAAGCAATTGGAGTAATGTGCCTTGCCCAAGGACACACCATGGTTGCTGACCTGAGCAGGTACGGCGATAGGATTCGAACCCATACCCTTTCATATGAGAGTCCGGCATGGTAACCACTGAGCCACCGTAGCTCCCCTCTACTGGACAAAATCACAGTCCACTAGAGTTTGTGTCTCTGTTTGACAAATGTGGGTAACGAGAATAATTGTCTGTAGCTTCCTGTGTGTCAGTGGTTCTTCTCCGGTTCTTCTTCCACCAAATATACTGGCCACCATGTATAGTGTATCACGTTCTGAAAAATCGCATTACCCCCCCCCCCAACCCCAAAACAAAACAAATCAGCCAACTGATCAACAGAAACACCAAAAGCGGAAGTAGTCATCCTTTTTGCCACATCTGTATGAGTGTATCATCATTGACACAGTAATTGTCTTTAAAATCATGAATATCATCATTGTTTTATGACAGGTATCTAATGACTGGTCATCAGCAGTCCGTGCACACCGATTTGTTTAGTAGCTTGTATTAGTTTCATGGTTGAGCATATGAGATGGAGAAGACCTTATTGACCTGAAAACTGAAAAAGTTACATTTTTTATAGCTCAAGGAAATTAAAAATTTTCTATAATAATGCCTAATGTTCTGACTAGATCTATTTATTTTAGCTTCCTCAGGTCATTTAGCGATATCTGGATATGTCCACGGTCTGATAAATATTTAAAACAACAACAACAACAACAAAAAAACAACCCCGAAAAATGTATGAATATTTTTTCATTGATGCATTTGCATTGTGTAATTATAGAATCCATAAACCAAGAAATCCAATTAATCACGTCTGTCAGGCAGAAGCATACTTATAATATGCAAATTGATTTTGTTATCCGTAAATCTTTATACTCCTTGGTGGATAGGATCACTGGAATGGACGGGAAAAGAATGGAACAGATATAATCACCAGAGCGGACAGATAAAATCAACTTAATTAATATTTTAAGTGGCTTAATTCACATTTTCTTTTGTTAACTGCACACCTTTTATTGTTCTCACAAATTATTTCCTATTCAAGCTGAGAGAAACATGTCGTAAACATTATAAAATGATGTCCACTTATGTTCATAGCTGTCATTATTACATACTTAGAAACAGTCCCATTAACTTAACGTTTTTGCTACTACGGATGAATACCCAGTCGTACTGACTGCATTTATGTAAAATATTCCGCGCTTAATTATCTGGAAAATACGTGCTCATTCCACGTCCGTTCCGGTGATTCTATCCACCCATACTGCTTGTCTTGTTTCAGGTGGACTCAGAACACAATTAATTTTGCTATATATTCTCTACATTTGTTTCTCAGGACTGATCTTTCTTCTGCGTGACAATCAATACAAATCATATGTTAATCTAAACTACCTTCAAAGATGACTTCACGGTGAAAAGTTCTTGTCATAGGCTCACCGGCATTTCTTTGAGAGCCTGGGCTGTAAACAAAACAACGTACAATAGAACACATACTTCACTTCCGAATCATCACCACGGCCTTATTACTCACTGTACACTGTCGCCGAAACAAACCTAGACAACCACACTGAAAGCTGATATTCTAAAGAATAAGCAATTACATTTAAATCCATACCATGCTTATATCTCTTTTATCACCACTAAATGGAGACAGGAAACATTGCTCTAAAAACAGACCAGGATTACATTCGTGGGTACTGAACCGAAACTAATAATTGTGATCTGATTCCTAACAGGCCAAATTATTTATGGCCAATTTTAGTCAAAATTTTATATTTGCATGCCACACGCATTTCAACTTTATACATGAATATTTTTTAACTTCCTTGCAAACAAGACATGTTACAGCTGTCAGAAAGTGTGTAGTGCCGGTGTTCCACAAGGTACAAGTTTTGGCCCAAGTGCTTTTGAGAAACGAAAACTAAATTTGCTATATCTTCCTTAATTATAAGAATTTTTCAATGCAGTAAAAACTTAATTGTAACACAATATGAGCATATGTTTGAAATTTAGAAACATTTATAAATTAAATTTTAATGGAAATTTTAATAAAGAGTTAAATTTAAAAAATTAAATTTTAATGAAAAATTAAATTTTCATACAAGGTTTAAAATTCAAACTGACAAATCTAGACAGTAAAGTTGACTAATGAATGGTATTTCAAACAAACGATAGTTTGGGTCTGTACAACTGATAACATTTTTCCCAAGGATAGTGAAGCAAGATAGCTCTCAGTGACTTTTGCAACAAATTGCAATATGCCTGTCCAAATGCATATAGGTGTACACACTAAAGGAACAATGACAGGTGCTATGTTCCACATTTATTGTGTCAGGTACTCGGGCAGTTGTTCGTATAAATAATAGCGCATTCAATTTTAAATGTTGATGGGATCAGTGCCATATTTTATAGCAAAAATGCAATCCATTTCAATGTCAATAACCACAAAAGTGACAATGTGATAGGAAAATACAGTTCCAGGGATGCTCTACCTTACTGAACATGTAGACCTAAGCCATGTCTTTGAAGTGCTATATATCAGAGGGGTGATATGAACTAATCTTGGTCATTTATGGCGGTACACTGCAAATGTCCTTATGAAACCTTGTTATCACCACCAGACTACTGGAGAGCTTCCAAACTAATCCACCACCTTGTTCCAGATACCAGGCTAGACCTGAAAAGATATAACATGTTTCTTTTAATTCTAGAAAACAGTAAGATGAAGGTAAATGAAGTTAAAATGTGTTAGATATGGTGATTTTAAAATAATATTCAGGTTGCAAACATGGGAAAAAATAGTAAACTTTACATATGGAGATATGGACATGGCATTAAGGACATGGCATTAAGGGTGCAAGTATGGGAAAAGATGTTACACTTGACATATTGACACTCCGAAATATGAAGCAACGGGCATGTATGAAAGTGATATATTCATCCCAAAAATATATGAGGTTTCAAGAAATATATTTAGCCATTTACAGGCTAAATAACTAATTAGGTACACTATGTATCATAAAGTTTAAGACAATGTGGAGACGATGCGGTTTAATCATTGGCTCAAACATTAGCACATACCAGTATATAGGAAAGTCAAGTGACAATGTACTAAATTAAAATATATTACTATAAGCAACCTTATTCGTGATGGAAGTAACAATTTTGGATATTGCAAGTGAATATAGCCAAATGTGGCCACACAGATCAGATGTAGGTACCAATAGATCCTATATCATCAACTAATTGTGAAATTCTGATCCCCAAAACTTGTAAACAAGGATGGACATTTGCATATGTGGGGCATGTACAATGTTTTTGTTAAGATCAAATGTGCAAACATAATTAAAATGATCTGTTTGAACATTTTAGTGTGTTTTTAAGAGTGTTGGTTAACAATTATGGAATTGAATGATTCATTCGAATGTGATATCAGCCGATGTTACAATATCACACTCTGTCAAAGTACTAAATTGAAATATTTTACCATAAATAAGCATATTCATGATGAAAATGACATTTTATGATATTTTAAGTGCACACAGCCAGATATGTGCCTTACAAACTCACTGTGAACTTTTGACCCCAAACATTCTAAAATATATGAGTCATGTGGGTTATGTAACCATGTTAAGATCAGATGTACAAAGTTAAATTCAAATAATCTGTTTGAATATTTCTCGTGTAATCTTTAGAGTGTCAGTTAACAATTGTTATTAGTAATTAATAGATCATAAAGTAAAATGGTTCATTAGAATTCCCATAATATCAACTTAGGCCACAATGCCACACCAATTGTACATCAATCAATGTCTTAATCAAACTGAACAATAAAATGGAATACATTACATTTTGTGATCAACTTAAATCATTTTGCTGTTTTCTTACATCCAAGGGTACAAATACATGGAGAAAGTATATTTTATCCCTTTGACCTGCATTTCATTCTCTGACAGTTTAAAATGATTTAGTAGAGAACTTAAGTAGGTTCTACTACAAAGTTTTCATCTCTGTCCTCTCATCAAATACTATATAACTATGTTTATAAACAATTGCTGATAGCTATACAAGCTGATACGTATTACTGAGGAGGTCAGACGATCATAAACACATAAATTAACTGCTTGGACCCCTAATAAATGGTTTGAATGACCTAAAGGAACAATACCAAATAGAATTTTGTCTTCGTGTATTTTAAATGAGGGTCTCACTTTGACTTGCAAAGATATTTTCTGTGACAAAATTTGACAAATATCCGTCAATGCAGCTTACATATGGTGTAAGAATACATACATGCTGATAATATTTAATATCATTCCCAATAAATATTATATATGTGCATTTCTGGGGGAAAAATTAAATTTTTTTCATATTTTTTTAAAATATTCATTTAATTTTTTAAAATGAAAGTTAATATTTCATTTCTAGTTTCAAAATGTTATTTTTAAAGTCAATATCACAACATATTAAAATTTCAGGTTTCTATCATTAATAATAAACATTTTATACCAATTTAAACTTTAATCAATCTTGCACTGAACAGGACTCAGCACACGATTAATTTTTCTATATATTCTCTACATTTGTTGCTAAGTACTGAACTTTTACACAATCATATTTTGAACTAAAATACCTTTATAGATGACGGTGAAGTTTATGTCATAGGTACACCGGCATTGCTTTTAGAGGCTGGGCTGTAAAAAAAAGCAACGTGCAGTGGAACACATATTTCACTTCCGGATCATAACCAAGACCTTATTACTCACTGTGCACTGTCGCCGAAACACACACAGACAATCGCACTGAAAGCTCATATTCTAAAGAATAAACAATTACCGTTAAATCCATACCAAGAATGCCTATATCTAACTCTTGTATCACCACTAAATGGCGACAAGAAAAGTGCTTTAAAAATAGACTGGGACTACATTCGGGTACTGAACCAGAGCTAACAATTTTGATCTGATTCCAGATACGTATCTAAATCTGTCACATGCTTTTCGAATTACTAAGCTAATTGTTTGTCAACCTGAGAATGTGTATACTAATGTGAAATGGAACTGGAAGACAGAATTCCAAGATAAGAAACCTCTACATTTATGGATGCATTGCACTTAGCTTCCAATTTTCCATATATAACTCGAGAGTTTTTTAAATCCCAGTCACGGTACGCTTTCTTCGGCCGTGCTGACATAACACGTTAATGTCAAATAATTGTAATACCAAGGGATAACTCAAGACTAATACAATCAAATAACCCGGTCAAGTTATCTCCCCTGCAAAGGATTTTATCCACCAAAAAAAAGGGGGGGGAGATATCCATCCTCGTCACCAAAATAAGAGGCGATTAGAGAACAAACAATAAGGAGGGTGGTGGGATGAACCAGCGACAGTTCAATATTGACCTAACACTTAAATACATATCCATTTATCTTTCTTATTCCATTAGGGCTCTATTGAAATCAAAATCCTCAAAATCTGTCCCTTCTAGTTGAATAACAATCATCGCCGTGACGTCATTGGGCCTGGTCATGTATGTGTTGGGGGGTGGGGGTGGTAACGGGGTTGGTTTCCTGGTCTGGTTGGCAGAAAGACCATAGGGTTACTCCATATTTCACGACCATTTGCGACATTGTCAAGAGAATTATATGTCTTATTTTGTAACTATCATTCAGTTGGACTCCGATTACGTACTTGGTTTACAGTTTATAAAACTGGTTCTAAAACTAACGCTTTTGGGGACGACAATTTTCCTCCATCAGATTCAAGGTTTTATGCTAAAGACGAATGAATGCATTTGCATGCTAAGTTACTATCATGGCAACGTTGAATAACTGTTTTGAAAATGTGAGACTATTAAATGCGTTTCATTTGGTAATACATTTGCATCATATGGGAATTCGTCTCGTTCAATCGGTACCGTAGTGGTTCTGCCAACCGGAGCTCTGCGCATGCTTGTGATGTCATATGGGAATTCTCTGATGATCCCTATAGGCATTAATCTGTTGATTGTTTCTGAATTTAATATCGTCCTTATTTGTGTATGAATATTATTCTGAGCTGAGAACTCCCTTTTCATATCTGCTGTCTGATGGGGCATATGCATAGCTAGTTTAGCCAGCTTGAACAAGTTGGGAAACTGTTCTTTATAGTTGTTATGTACAAATTGTCTTGGATATCTCATTTCCAAAACAAGATTTTACACTAACATGAACTCCAAGTTTCACGTTTTAGAATCAGTGCTTTGCTGAGTATTATGCAAGATTCTATTCTGTTCCATATGCTCTGCAGCAAACATGTCCTTAGTAAACTCTACTATGAGCAACCACCTGCCATTTACGACAACAGTCATAATGCATGGATTTATTTTCTTACATAAACGAAACTGTCGTGAGCGACCATCCGCTGAACTTAGACCAGCGACCATGATGTCTTCCAAAATATGCATTTCGACACTGCTATGAACGACCGCAACGCAAAAACAGAGATAAACACCAATGACCCTCATATTTAATCCTTGAAACTATGACCACTTAGAATCTTCTAAAACAAAACAAACAAAAACAAACAAACAAACAAAAACAATAGGCTGGCTACCGATTTCTGAAAAAAAAATATAGGTCATGCACGTATTGTAGATTGTAAACCAGACTAAAGTACACGCAGATTGTTTCAGCACTATGAATGGGGTCCTACTAAACACTGATAAGACATGTAAAGACAGGCCCAGCCCTAGGATGTGCGGGGCCCAAGGCAACATGCGGGGCCCAAGGCAGCAAGCGATGAGCGCGGGTCCCCAAGCAAAAAATTTGCATTGCGGAGAAGCGTGGGGCCCAAGGCGGTTGCCTCGTTCGCCTTGCCCTAGGGCCGGGCCTGTGTAAAGATATAAAAAGACACATAAAAACATACAAAGACACAAAAGACATGTAAAGACATACAAATACAAGTTCAGCTGTTAAATTTGGAGCAAAAAGTTTTCAAACACAATTTGTAAAACATATCTTTTTTGTGTGAATGAATTACATACTAAGTATGCAAGTAATACAGTATACCAAAAAGTAAACAGCAGCCAAGTTGAACGTTGTGGCAGTTAACATAATGCTATACAAGGTATTGTATGAAATAAAACAAGTGTAAAAGAACTGAAAAGGTTTTTTGAATTAAATTTATCATAAATATGAAGAAATTTAATATCATAATATAATATATGCGTAATATGCATAAAAATATGCATATATGCATAAAAATAAGCATGTATGCATAAAAATATACATGCATAAAATGTACGAGGTATGTTAATCAGATTTGTTTTCAAGTATAGAAATAAATTTTCATTTGTGTCATTATATGTTTAAAACATTTTAAATTCTAGCTTCAAAAATGTAACTAAAACATCATTTTGTTTCATTTTTCACTTCTTTTTCTTTTACCAAGATCAGTGAATTGATCTATCTTAAACTTGACTTGAAATAAAATATGGTATCTGAAATTCTATGTATGAAATATAAAAAACATACTTTTTGAAAATAAAATTTATTTAAAATATTGGAATGTGAAATTTTTTTTCAATAACTAACCAGACGAAACTTGTTCATTCTAAGGAACAAAGTTGGTAGCATATTCGTGTTACACAAATATTACATCAACATCGCTTCACTACGTGCGGGATTTAAGGATGTATTACTGTAATAAATTTGTAGTGGTTATAGCACCCCGTTTAAGGAATTCTTAGACTTGTGTGATTTTACTTGCTTGATTATTGGTATTCGGTGCAATGGAAATATTCCTTAGCCCGAAATAATTAGCCAATTACTAGGAGCAAACGTCACGGAGAGAAAATGTTAGTGAGTTTCCATGATGCCATGGTCAATTAGTAGTGAATTCAGACCCAAACCGCATGACTGTCCCTGCAATAATGTAGTCCCTAATAAAATCTAGTAGTGTACCGTGGTGTTGTGACTGCAGTGGCAGTATTTACGGTAGGAAACCGGTAAATTACACAATGGGATAAACAAGAAGGGACTCTGCAGATACCGTTTATGTCGCCATGGTGGCAAATGTGATGTAGTTGTATTGGCGTAATGTGCCTTGGAACCATGGATTGACTGACCTAAGGTGGCTTAGTTAAAATAGTTCCCTGAGTTAGGGGATAGTTGTAGAGTTTCTACGGCGTGAACTGTTGACGGTACGGAAAGTTGATGAAGGGAAACTATGCAAACGTGCGGTTGATAGATATTTGGCAAGTTGGGAAATCTGTGGTTTTACATTGATTAGAGTAAAATTTATGTATAGAATGGACACGTCTGGCTTTCTACCTTACAACTGAAGTACTATAGAAGTCTTTGGAAATTTGGGGTAAACATATGACTTCTAGCCGGAATCGCGCCAGGGTTTGACACCGCTCGGTCAAGCAAAGACCCCTGGCTTGTAACAATATATCAATATGCAAGGCCACCGCCTGTCAGACCTATATCGACAAAAAGTGACCAGTCACTAGATTTAAATGGCACAATGTTTAGGAAAGGAATTGTATAGTGCACCGTAATGTTGAATTTATCTTAATAATACGTAACATCACTGCAACGTTATCACCGAGTGTACTGGAACGAAAACATTTTATGCGATAACAGTATGCGGTCACATGAAAATTAAATAAATTCGAAGGTAGTTTTATAGATGGAGTTTTATAGTATGGAGGGATGGTTGCGGTTGATATTAAACATGCTATATATACATTCATACTATGTGTATGAGAGTGTGATGCAACCGGGGATTTTATTTGTTTTTACAAACACGTGACGTGTAGCTAAGCATTACCATCTCATGTAATACGAAAACACCGCGAGGCCAGATTAGTTCATCCTTATTTAGGCGTACGATGTGTCTGCCAATGTACTTGTAATTTTCAACTAAATCTCATTATAGTGTGTTTATAACAGTCGGGTTCTTGCACACTAGCAGTGTTCGACAAATAATGTGACATTCCCTGTCAATTGTTCATGCATGTCAAGTACATTGACATCATTTTTCTTTTCACAAAAGGTGATATTTGACAAACAATTTAAAAAATGAGTGCTTTAAATGACAAGCCAAAATAATTAAAAACTAAGAATGACCTATGCATCACGAATTATACAGGCAGTCACATCCGGATGTAGACTGATTTTTAGCCCGAATTTTTTTTAACAAAACATCTTTAAAAGTGCTAAAACTCTACATTATTACTATACGAATTTTAGAAATAGCAAAAGTAAATAATCATATTATAATGAATTTTCCCATCAAAATTTTCTTCATACTAATATATGTATAACTGCGACATTATTATACGAATTTGAAATACAAGTATAAATATTATCCATTTTTATTATTATTTATGCGACTTGGTCATTTTAAAGAAGACACAATATATTTTCTTGCCAAAATACTGAATGTTCATAAGAGGTTAACAGGTTGTCATGTCTCGTGATTCGGTAGGCGGAGCGCTTTATCATCTCGCGTAAGGTCAATTTAAAGCGATCAATAGGGATTTGAAAATTAGAAAATAAATATCAAATCTTTCTCAATCATTAACAAAATTGGTCATTTGATCTCAGTTAAATCATTAATTTATAAATAAAGGTAGGAATAACTCGTACTCCATTGGCGTAGTAAGTCTGACAAAGAACATGACAAACAGGCCGCTTATTGAAAGCGATCGACATATTTAAGTAATCATGTGGTTATTGTTACGTATCGGCTCGTTCAAAAGTAACAAAAGAAAAGAGTGAAGACAATAAGCTTTGTAAGTTTTAACAAAAATAATTTATTTCCCTAGAAAAAACGGTGAAAAGGTGAAAATATGAAATAGGACTTACGGTTTGTGAAGAAAATCCAAACATTTATCCTAGAATTGTGAAAATATATAAATCTTATCATAAACAGTTCTAACTGAATCTAGTTTGAATCTCAAGTTGGTTCCAAGATGGAGGAGGATGACGTCTGATGAAGTCTTTACACAAATGTCCAGAATTTCACGTTGAACCACAATTTGTACTGTACTATTCCAATTTAGAATGAATTTCACTGAATGTCTTTGTCCTAAACCACTTGTGTAGTTCCCCAGGGAAAAAATTATTATTTAAAGAGTAGATGAACTCCTATAGCTGTCATCTATAACAATACACATCTCGAGCTCTACAGATGCAAAGAAAAATAAACTCTTTCCAGCACAAGAAAAATAATACCTTCTTCTCAAGCAGTGGCGTAGCGAGGGTACTTAGCGCCCGGGGACAAAACATAAACTTTGCGCCCCCTTCGAGTGCATCTGAGATAACGAATAGTTGTATTTTCCTCATTTTGGCGCCCCTGGCACATGGCGCCCGGGTACAACTGTCCTCCCCCCTGCCCTTACTAAGCTACGCCACTGTTCTCAAGGTATAAGAACAACTCTGACTATTTCACAGGGACCTAAGTGTTTTTAAAACGAACCAAAACGTCATTTCATGCACGCGCACGAAGAACGCGTGGTTATTTCCTCATCTAACAATCACAGTACATGATGTAATCACATATGCTTAGAAATGAACTTGGCCACAACCAATCGTTTACGCCGGTTGTTTATCCAGTCGGCAGTCTAAAATAATGCTTACGCAAGCCGAGAGTCATATTTCCGTTCTAAATAAACACGATGTTTCTTTCAAAAATATCAGATCCCGTGAACATAATCATCATCATAATAAAATATAATGACACAAAAATGAAATAAAAAGATTTCAAATTTTAACACACAAGTAATTAAACTACATGGTCGTAACATTATATATTTCAAATTGTCATTAAGGGTTTTTGTGCACATTTTTGTGTCTTTGTGTGTCTCTGCATATCTTTGCATGTCTTAGCAGTGCTTACTAAATGACAGCTGTGAATGATCATATCGCGAGAACTGAGAAAACACCGCTAAGCTTTGTTTAAAAATTTGTAACCATGTGTGATGTGTATATGATTTGGATTTTTTAACGTAGCTTTAACAATGTTTTCAGTCATATCGTTACGATGTCTGCAGTGTGGTAGTTTATAGTGATGTCTAGCATTGGGGCATCATGCCGCAGACATGTAACATGATATCCCACCCAGTCACATTATCCTGACACCAGACCGGCCAGTCCTAACATTAACCTCTTAATGATGTGCGCCAAGCGAGGCAGCTGTTAGTACCATTTTTGTAAGTCTTTGGTATGACTTGGCCTGGGTTCGAATCCACGACCTCCCGCATCCGAGGCGGACGCTCTAACCATTAGGCCACCGGAGCGGTCTTGTAACAATGACTGCTTGAAAAGTAAAGAATATTCTGAAGAAAAAAAAGAAAAATGAAGAAGAAAAAAGAGAGTCTGGCTACTGGTTTGTGATGATGATGTTCGTCCATCGGTGTCGATGAGGACCATTCAATGTCATCGATTCACTTTGGGGGTGGGTCCGGAGATGGCTGATCAGTCCAATCCAGTCTGTTGCAGTGGGGACATGGATGTGCAGGTTGCTGACTGGGAGATGCGGAACTGCTGTTCCTGGATTTGCGCAGAGCACGTTTTCAGCTGCGTCCGCCAGACTTTTCTGCTCAAAGGCTGCCGCACCGGCATTGACTTGACTGCGCCAAGCAGATCGATAAGCAGGGACACTCTCTAAGCTATCAGGGTCAATGCCAAAATTCTTCAGCGAGGCCTTGAAGGTGTCCTTGTACCTCTTCTGTTCACCACCGTGAGATCTCTTGCCTTGATGTAGCTCTCCATAGAACACCTTCTTGGGTAGGCGTTCTTCCGGCATGCGGACAACATGGCCAGCCCATCGGAGTTGTGCCTTGCACAGCATGGTGTGGATGATCGTCATGCAGGCCTGAGTGAGAACCTCTGTGTTCGGTACCTTGTCCTGCCATCTGATCTGCAGCAGTTTTCTCATGGAGCTCAGGTGGAAGTGGTTCAGTTTTTAACATGGCGGCTATACACAGTCCAGGTCTCGCAAGCATAGAGGAGGGTGGGGAGAACAACCGCTGCGTAGACTTTGAGTTTGGTGGCAAGCTTGATGCCTCTCCTATCCCAGACATTTGAGCGGAGTCTGCCATATGCTACGAAGGCTTTGGCAAACCTGGTGTTGACTTCATCGTCTATGTGGACTGCTTGTGATAGGGTGCTGCCGAGGTATGTGAACCTGTCCACATTTTTTTAGCTTTTGGCCATTGACAGTGATCGATGGCTCCAGGTAGACTTTTCCAGGAGCTGGCTGATGCAGAACCTCGGTCTTGCTGGTGGATATCGTGAGTACGAAGTTTGGTGCACGCTGTGGAAAAGATGTCCATGCTTTGTTGCATGCCTGCCTCCGTTGAGGGCACAGTCATCTGCAAATAGGAAGTCGCGAATGTTCTCAACTTGGACTTTGTCTTTGGCTTGAAGCCTCATGAGGTTGAACAACTTCCCATCCAGACGGTATCGGAGACCGACTCCCACATCACTCTCCTTGAAAGCATCCATAGGCATGGCGGAAAACATGAAGCTGAAGAGAGTGGAGGCTAAGACGCATCCTTGTTTCACTCCATTCGTAACGTCAAAGGGTTCGGAATAGTTACCCTGGTCCTGGACTCTGGCAAGCATGCCATCATCAAATTGCTTCACCATTTCAATGAAGACTTCCGGACATCCAAATCTGGCCATGATTTTCCAAAGGCCTTCCCGGCTGAGAGTGTCGAATGCCTTAGTCAGGTCCACGAAGGTGGTATATAGCTGGACATTTTGTTCCTGACACTTTTCTTGCATCTGCCTGGCAGCAAAGATCATGTCGATGGTGCCACTCTTCTTTCTGAAGCCACACTGACTTTCTGGCAGTAGGCCATGGTCAAGGTGCTCTGTGAGTCTGTTTAGGACCTTGCCTGCGATGCAGAGTAGAGAATTTCCTCTGTGGTTGTCGCAGAATTGGCGATTTCCTTTGCGTTTGTAAATGTGGATGATGGATGTATCTTTGAATTCCTGTGGTATGCGTTTCTGCTTCCACATCCCACAAAACATCTCTGTTAGTCTCTCCACTAGCTTAGGCCCACCAGACTTGAAGATCTCAGCTGGGATGGAGTCTGCTCCTGGAGCTTTCCCACTAGACAGGAGCTCAATGGCCTTGTGAGTTTCTAGCACTGTTGGAGGGTCAGCCAATCTCTCGTTGATCTCCACCTGGGGTAGACTGTTGATCGCTTCATCGTTGATGGAAGATGGTCTGTTGAGGACACCGTCAAAGTGTTCCGCCCAGCGCTCCAGTATCTTCTCCTTCTCGGTTATGAGAGTACTGCCATCGGAGCTCAAGAGTGGGGCTGTGCCTGATGTTACTGGGCCATAAACATTACGAAGAGCACTATAGAAATTTTTCATGTCGTGTCTGTTGGCAAAGGATTGTGTCCTGCATCTCATGCAGTTTTTTCTGCACAGCTTGGCGGACTCTGCTGAAGGCATCTTTCTTGGCAGCGGACTTGGGGTCGATGCTGTACGCACGGCGGAGACGATGCTTCTCCTCCAGCAGGGACTGCATTTCTTCACATTTATTGGAAGTTATACTGAGTTCAAAACTGGAATAATATTTTCTGTGATTCAACAAAAGACTGTTGACACAACAGCACTTCGATGACCATAACATTGCCTTCCAGTTTGGATTTCATCGGGACTTGAACTCAGTTTCATTCGCGACTTTTTATCACTAGGACTTCTATTTTAATTCTTGGATTATTTTTGGATTTAATTCGTAAAATCGTAAGTTTTTTCTCTCGTTTTTTCACTTTTGTTCAAGGGAAATAAGTTATTTGTTAGCATTTACAAAGCCTGTTGTCTTCACTCTTTTCTGTTACTTATTTCAAGAGGACAGACTCGTAAGAAAAAATTGGGCGCTCGTCCTTCTGATACCAATTTTAAGCTAAAATATTTCAGAAAACATTTTTAAATTAAAATTCTACTAGTTTTTGAATTTTTTAAATCCCAAGCATTATTTTTCATTTTAGAAATCTTTAGAGAAATCAACAAGCCTTTTTTACAATGCCATCAAAAGTGGACATCTTTCTTTCAAATCCTACCCAGGAACAGTTAGACTTCTTGAAAAATAATGAAATGCTTCAGCCTGCCAGAAAGTATGATCTTTCTGAGGCAAAAGCTTCCTTAACGAAGCAAAAAATAAAACACATTCTGGTCCAATATTTGGTAGAAAAGAATATTTTGGATAAAAGTGCATTGGTTTCGATCAGTAAGTCTGTATAAGACTCTGACATGAAAGTAAAGGAATTAAAATTAAAATACAACATGCAATTAGAGTTAAGACAGCTTGAACTTCAGAAGTAGGAAAAACAAATGCTAATGCAACTGGAAAAAGAGGAGTAACAAATGCTATTAGCTAAGGAGGATAGAGAGCGGAAAATGCTATTAGAGAAAGAGGAGAGAGAGAGAGAAACAAGTGCAGTTACAGAAAGAAAAGAAGCAAATGCAATTAGATAAGGAGGAGGCAGAGAAACAAATGCAGTTACAATTGGAGAAAGAGGAGAGACAGACAGACAGACAGATGCAAATGCAAATACAAAAAGAGAAGGAAGAAAGGGAATATCATTTAGATTAAGAGAATTAGAGCTGGCAAGTGAAAAGCACATTCCCACTTTACATACAAATTCAAGTTTTGATGTTATTAAGAAGATTAGGTTAGTGCCCCCTTTTAGAGAAAAAGAAGTAGACAAATATTTTCCTCATTTTGAAAAAATTGCTGAAAATTTGAAATGGCCAAGGGAGCGTTGGACTCTGTTATTACAATCTGTACTTACTGGTAAAGCTAGTGATATTTAAACTTCACTATAACTACAGCAAAGTGCTGACTATGATCTGGTTAAGGAACGCATCTTAAAGGGTTATGAGTTAGTCCCTGAGGCTTATCGGCAAAAATTCAGGAACTATAAAAAAAAGAAGCTGGACAAACTTATGTCGAATTTGCAAGAGATAAAGAGCATTTATTTGATAGATGGTGCTTCGATCAAGATTACGAAAATCTCAGACAACTTGTATTACTTGAAGAGTTCAAGAACTGTGTCCATAGTGATATTAAGACTTATCTTGAGCATAAGGTCGAAACCTTGGAAAATGCTGCTCGTGCTGCTGACGAGTATTCCTTAGCTCATAAAATTTCTTTTATAGGCAAGTCTTCCACTCAGCAGTCTTCTGGTAAAAAAGTATTTCAGCCTAATACGAGTCCTAAATTTCAAACTGGCACAACTTATAGAAATCAAGCTTCTGATAAGCTTGATCAGAAATCCTTCTCTCTTCCTACGTGTATCTATTGCAAGAGGAAACGACACGTTATTTCTGATTGCTACAAACTGAAAAATAAGCATCAGAATCAAGATATACCTATTCCAAATGCTCTTATTTCTAAGAGGTCAAGGTCACGGTCATGTATTGAAAGCAACACATTTGTTGGGTGTAATAAACCCCAGTCTGATTTTATTATGGAGAATTATGAACCATTCATGTCGAAGGGTTCTATATCACTCTTGGGTGATTTGACCAATCCTATCCCTATTAAAATTTTAAGGGACACGGGAGCTTTTATTATCAGGTACTTTGCTTTTTTCTGAGAAGTCTTCTTCTAATGAGAGTGTTCTTATTCAAGGAGTAGAGTGCGGCTTTGTCAATGTTCCTCTCCATTGTGTAAATTTGTCATCAGACTGAGTTTCAGGACCTGTGACAGTTGGAATGGTGCATTCTGTACCTGTTCATAGCATTCATTTATTACTAGGCAATGACTTAGTTGGAGACAAGGTTGTGGTTAATCCATTTGTAACTGACAAACCTTGTTTGGATCAGAAAGTTGATCCTATTGCAAAAGAATTCCCTGATTTATACCCAGCTTGTTCAGTTACTAGAGCTATGACAAAGAAAGCTCTTGAGAATGATGTTGATCAGGAATGTATTCCTTTAGCTGACACATGTATTGGTCAGGCTTTTCATGAGGTCACTTTCACTTCTAATTTGGATGAATAAAAATGTATTGATCACAGTGATCCTCATTTAACTACTCATTCTCTTTATTTTAATCAGGGTGACAAACGACAATCACTTGTCATCGAACAGGATAAAGATCCTGAGATCTCCTGTTTGTTTCTAAGGGCCATTAGTGAAACTAAAGACACTGAAGTACCTGTTTGTTATTTCATTAAAAATGGAATTCTTATGAGAAAATGGAGACCTACCGAGGTACCTGCTGGTGACGAGTGGTCAGTGAACTATCAAATTGTAGTTCGAAAATCGTACAGACAGGAAATTTTTAGTCTGGCCCATGAAACTCCTCTGGCTGGTCATTTAGGGATAAATAAAACCTATCACAAGATCTTGAATCACTTCTATTGGCCAAAACTTAAGGGTGATGTTTGTAAATACATCAGATCTCGTCATACTTGTCAAATGGTAGGAAAGGCCAATCAGAAGATACCTAAGGCTCATCTGCAACCTATTCCTGTATTTGACGAATAATGGTAGATTGTGTCGGTCCCTTACCTAAGACCAAGTCAGGTAACAAATACTTGTTGACCATAATGTGTGCATTAACAAGATTCCCAGAGGCAATTCCTTTGAGGAATATTAAAACTAAAACAATAGTAAAAACTTTGATAAAGTTCTTTACTCAATTTGGATTTCCCAAATCTGTCCAATCTGATCAAGGGTCAAATTTTATGTCTGGAATTTTCCAGCAAATTATGCTTGAATTTGGCATCAAGCAATTGAAGTCAAAAGTGAAATTATGGTTTGACAGAACTACAATGGAGAGAACTGTTGCGTCTGGTAATAGAGTTGTTTCTCTCTTGCTCATTCATCAAAATTTTCTTCAGATTAGGTTTTACGGCCCTTACAAAGGTAAGAAGAAAATGATTGAGTTAAATTATAATAATAGTACTCTGATCTAAATAAATTAATGGAGTACCTGTATGTTGATAGAGATAGCAAGGTTAATCAAGCAATTAATTAAGTTGTACCTGTCCCACTCAGTGAGGATTTAAATGAAGGAATGCAATCTGACTCTATTCAGTTTGGAGTGACCAATCTTCGGAATTCAGAAATTATGAATAATCTGGACCAGAAACTTTCACAGTTGCAACAAGAAAGGAATGAATTTAAACAGTTCTTAGGTGAATATGAACACTTATTTCTAGATGTTCCTACGAGAACAAACAAAAATTACAATGATGTTGAAATTGTAAATTCCAAACCTGTGAAACAACACCCATACAGGTTGAACCCTCTCAAACAGGAATACTTGAAACAAGAAATTCACTATTTGCTGGAAAACAATTTTATAGAACCGAGTAAAAGTGACTGGAGTTCACCATGTATACTTGTTCCGAAACCAGATAAAACTTTCCGCATATGCACTGATTATAGAAAGGTGAACAGTGCGACTAAAACAGATTCATTTCCGTTACCAAGAATCGATGACTGCATTGATAAACTTGGAAAAGCAAATTATATCACCAAATTTGACCTTCTGAAAGGATTTTAGTAAATTCCACTGACGGAAAGGGCAAAGGAAATTTCGGCATTCATGACTCTAGATGGACTTTATCAATATAAAGTAATGCCGTTTGGGACGAATGGTTCGCCAAGTACCTTTCAACGTTTGATGAATATGATTACCTCTGGTCTAGATATTTGTGATGCTTACATCGATGATGTCATCATCTACAACGACACCTGGAAAGAACACTTAGCAACAATTCGGAAATTCTTTGACAGACTCCTTGATGCAAGTTTGACAATTAATTTATCCAAAAGTGAGTTCTGTCGTGCTTGTGTAACACTTCTAGGACATATTGTGGGACATGGACAAGTTAAACCTATAGATGCTAAGGTCAAGGCTATCTCTGAATTCCCTGTGCCTGTCGGTAAAAAGTAACTGATGCGAATTTTAGGTATGGCTGAATACTATCGGAAATTTTGTTCCAATTTTTCCATAATTGCTGAACCCCTGACAAATTTATTGAGTAAAAACACCAAGTTTCATTGACTGAAAAATGTCAGGAGGCTTTTGATAAGTTGAAGTCCATACTTAAGAGTGCACCAGTTCTTACAGCTCCAAATTTCAGTCAATCATTTAAGCTGTCTGTTGATGCAATGATGTTGGGGCTGGAGCAGTACTGATTCAAGAAGATAAAAACGGTGTTGATCATCCAGTGTGCTATTTTCTAAGAAATTAAATAAGCACCAAAGAAATTAGTCAACAATCGATAAGGAACGTTTGGCTTTGATATTGGCATTACAACATTTTGAAGTTTACATTAGTTCAGCTCCTTCTCCAGTTATTGTGTTTAGTGATCACAACCCCTTTACTTTCATCAGCAAGATGAAAAACAAAACTCAGAGATTATTAAGGTAGAGTTTGTTGTTATAGGAATATAATATTGACATCAGGCACATCAAGGGAAAAGACAATTTGATAGCAGCTGCACTTCCACGTGTATATAAATATATTTTTTTCATCTATACTTTGTATCTTCATAAGATTTTTTTCTTATGTTATTTTTTTATACACCTCATGTATAATTAACTTATGGTAAAAAGAAAGCTTTATTATATAAAGCTTTTTTTTTTTTTTGGCGGGGGAAGTGTTATGTATATTTAATTATTTGTTTGTAAGTTTTAAATTTTTTAATTCCATTACATGCTATTGTAATGTAATATTGAGTTCAGTACTGTTTGACCTGATATTTTTTTATTTCATTTACGTAAACAAATAATCGAAACATTGTATCTAGCTTCTGACCCTGTTGCAAAATCAGTGACAGTTTTGGTAAACAACTTTTTTTTTTTATTTTTTTTAATCTTTCTCAGAGTAAGAATTATTAAGTTAACTCAAGGTCATACCTGGATTACGTGACATGTGGCATGTATCAATTGTTACAAACTTTTATTTTTTCCAGAAGAATGAACTTTTGACCCTCATCCGGGAATCTGTTTTGCATCTTATTTAGCGTATAACTTTTATTTTTGATGGAAGTTTGTCAGTCGGGCTCCAAACAATTGACATGTTAAGTTGTTATTGTGTTGTGACCAGTTTGGGTTGAATTTTTATTTTCTTCAAATTATTGAATTCAAGTGATTCTTTCTCTGGAAATACATAAGTGCTCATACAAAATTCTTGAATTAAGGCATATATTGGAATTATACTGAGTTCAAAACTGGAATATTTTCTGTGACTCAACAAAAGACTGTTGACACAACAACACTTCGATGACCACAACAGACGTCATCGCCTTCCATTCTGGATTTCATCAGGACTTGAACTCAGTTTCATTCAGGACTTTTATTATTAGGACTTCTATTTTTAATTCTTGGATTATTTTTGGATTTAATTTGTAAAACATTAAGTACTTTTTTCATTTTTTCACTTTTTATTTTAGGGGAATAAATTATTTGTTAAATTTTACAATGCTTGTTGTCTTCACTCTTTTCTGTTACTTATTTCAGGAGCATAGACTGGTAACATTCTCAATGATTTCCACAATCCTGACATCAGGTATGATATATTCTCAATGATTTCCACATCCCTAATATCAGGTATGATTTATTCTCAATGATTTCTGCAACCCTGATATCAGGTATGATATGATATATTCTCAATGATTTCCACATCCCTAATATCAGGTATGATTTATTCTCAATGATTTCCACAATCCTGACATCAGGTATGATATATTCTCAATGATTTCCACATCCCTAATATCAGGTATGATTTATTCTCAATGATTTCCGCAACCCTGATATCAGGTATGATTTATTCTCAATGATTTCTGCAACCCTAGTATCAGGTATGATTTATTCTCAATGATTTCCGCAACCCTGATATCAGGTATGATTTATTCTCAATGATTTCCACAATCCTGACATCAGGTATGATATATTCTCAATATTTCCACATCCCTAATATCAGGTATGATTTATTCTCAATGATTTCCGCAACCCTAATATCAGGTATGATTTATTCTCAATGATTTCCACAATCCTGACATCAGGTATGATATATTCTCAATATTTCCACATCCCTAATATCAGGTATGATTTATTCTCAATGATTTCCGCAACCCTGATATTAGATGACCTAAATGCACATCTTAATGTCAGGCGTCCTAGACTTGGGATTTCCTCCAAATGTTGTCTCTATCTCATACACACGCAAACACACACACGTTCCTTCTCTCTGGAAAGCAATCAAAGAAACTATCGGTAAACACAACTAAAGTAGACCATAATCTATAATGAAACAGTTACAACCCCAAAGCCTGTAATCTACAGTATATATCCATGTATCAACTGAAAAATTTAGGAATAAAAAAGACCTGGAAGTAGGGGGTTGGCCTATCTGTGGGCCAAGGTAAAAACTTTCAAGTTTATAAGATTTTTTGTTGACTACTGTGATGGCTGTAAAGCTTGGGTCATGAAAAAATATTTTCTGTGTTCCAAGACTTAATATGCATGTAAGAAAAAATACGTTCTCAGTGTCCCACACTTACTGAACTGTTAAAAATTACTATGATTGCTTTTGTTATTATTTTGCATGTGCATATTTTCTGATTTCTCCAACATGAAATTAAATAAAGGTAAATAAAGACTTCACAATTCACGGGCTGGTTCGAGTTTACCCGGGAGACCAAGCTGTACTAATGTACAGTACTTAAACAGTGCAAATTGTGCTTTGTGTCACTTAACTCCTTGTTTATTCCCAAACATATTAGATGCAGATTTTGCTTTATTCATCGTTTTGACCAAATCACATTCTTCCAGATAATATTTCAGGTAGCCATTAACAGCTGTTTTATTTATGTTGATTCATGCACTCACGAGTTACTCTTTTTCAATGATATAAACAATCGTACAAATTGAGGTAATCTTTATGAAATGGTACTCACGTTTAATTGTGCAAGGCACATAACCTGCACAACTGTTACTGTTCATGAAAGAATGGTAATAATTAAGGCTAAAATTCTGAATATAGATCAACTAAGATCATCATCAATCTATTTTAGTTTTGTGTTTTGGCTGAACATAATCATAATTTTACACACAATGGAAAGCTGGATGTTGCGGCATCCCCTTTGTTTATAATTTGTCTTTTGTTTCCCGACAGCAATACAGGCCAGTTAATCATTAAAACCCTTAAACTGGCTTAAGTGGGAATTGTGACCGGCAACTATACCAATACTTTGATGTGCAATTGGCTTTCACTTCAAAATATTAGCTCAATTATCATAGTTTTGTACAACAGGGTGTAAGGTTGCTTACATCAAAGCAATGACAATTCAGTTTTTATGGTATTAGCATAATTTCTGAAGCATTATTTCTGAAACGTCATTATTATATTTTGGAGATATCATTAAAGTTTAGTGCAGTGGTGCCCATGATTTGAATCCAAGGGATGTACTTCATTCAGTGGAATGTACTTCATTCAGTGCATGTTCAAACCTACAATGTTCACGCAGTGGCACCATTATGTAATATGCTCACTAGCTTAAATGCGAACATTGAACCAAGCCCTATTGTTGTTTGTTGTTGTCATACTGGGATCACATTTTAATGAGTTCAGTATTTACAATTTCAAGGCAAAATAAAAACGTAATTACTGGTGCATTGATATAAAAAGGCTAATGCAATAACGCATAAACAAACAATAATTAACTCGAGTCAAAAGGGAGAGGTAGTGTTACAGTAATCTGCAAATGCTCAATTCTTCTCATCATTTGATCAACTTACACACAAATCTGAATTAGGCAGAAACAACAAAAAAAAAATATTCAATAACAATAAAAGTTTATGAACGTATACCATTTCTATGTAATAATTATACATACCAACCCCGTGAGAGAGGTCTACACGTAATTACTGCTAATACAAGTTTGCTTAAATAAATGCATTTAGAACGCGTACATCTTGTGATGTTGTCTCAGACTTGTGGGTCGGCTTATACGCAGGTCATGCACTTTTTAGAGTTTATATCTATATGGGGGTCAGCTTATATGCAGACAAACTTATATGCAAGTATATACGGTATACCCTGTCAGTGAAGAGAGAAGAACACACAAGATTAGAAGATAATTTATTTACCTGCTAAGTTGAAACATTATGCACTGAAGGTATGACAAATATTAGTAGCAATACTGTATGTTCATTATGTCTTCATGTTAATGTCATTATAAATAAATTTTGTACATGGTCCACATTCAAAAGACTGACACATGGTATAATGTGATGTATATGATGCTTATTACATACAATTACATACAAAATATAAGAAAGAAATACACTGGTCCCTCACTATAAGACAACCCAGTATAACGCAGTCCTTTCTATAAGGCAACCCAGTCTTCTATAAGGCAACCCAGTATAACAGTCCGATTTATAAGGCCACCCAGTATAACATGGTCCCTTGTATAAGGCAACCCAGTATAACACGGTCCCTTCTATCAGGCAGCTTTGGTTGTAAATGCCAAGATATAATGTAGTAGTAATACCCCTACAGCAAACATTATAGTGAGGGTTATCCCCGTCTACAACATAGATGCTTATGACCCTCCCCCTAGAGCATTATAATGAGGGATCAAAGCAAGCATATCTCATTCTCACAACATACAAAAGTAACTTTTGATTATGTCACTTATCTCTATTTACTTTAGTGACTGCATCAAAAAAGGATAGTATCTCTTGCAAAAACCAAATTCTTAATCACAAAATAAAGTGACCTGATCTTCATTTAAATAGTACGTGGTCTCATATAGCATACATTTCAAATATATACATGATACACGGCTTTCAGAAGCCGTGAAGACCAATTTTATGTTAAATAAATACTTGAATTCCCTGTGATGTCTGTATTATCTATGTGACTTGCATTTCACGTTTTAAAAATGTAATAGTAAGTGATGAAACAAGTCTGTATACTAAACATCAATGAAAAATTATGAATTTATCAAAATAAAATACCAGTAACATTTATCATGAAACATAAGCAACATGTAGCATCAAAAAGTTACAGTGAATACTGGACTAGATAAAACTATACATCAGAATCACTCTTCACACACCTGAAAGCATAATTAAAACAAAATGATAAAAAATAATCTTAAAAAATTCACAAAAATGACTGTGTTTAGGTCAAACTGATCCCAATCCACATGACACATTAGACATGGGGCTTATTATTTATGTGCAAAACATTACATATTTTGGCCTGTCCAGCATGACAATCTTCACCTCTAAATATAAATTCTGATCACTGACCAACACAGACTGAGATCTTTCATATATGGAAAGTCTCATGAAATGTCCCAATTTTAAAAAACAGATGCAAACAAAATACACAATAAAAATATTTTAAATCATCATTTGAGTACAGACTAACAACAGAAGTTAGTGTAACAATCATGATTTAATTTTTTTTTACCTAGAGTTGTGAGCAAAAATAAAAATATTTACTCCTTATGTCAATTTTCAGAATGAATATAAAATTGTACCCTATTTCCATAGTGGGTCTCTCTACACACAAAACCACGTACAGATGAAGCTGATTCCTGACTTATGTAAAATGCATTAAATCCTCCCTGTTAAGACAAGTGATCGGGATGTGGACTGAGCTTACAGGTGGTTACTGTACACTACTTATTTGCAGTTTTATTACAAAATGTCTGGAGTCAATGTTTAGTCTTATTTCAAGGTATGATATGACAGGTTGGACTATAATGACTATATGGATTATATTTATATCAAAGTTAAACGAATACAAGAATGCAAGCAATGCTTAGTTTCAATCAGTATAAGTATACATGAAAATTTAAAAAGAAAACAAGTACGAAGAACAAATGTAAATTTTTGTGCGTTGGGGGGGTGGGCTGGGGTGTAGCTGATTTACAAAAAAAACAAACATCAGTGTATCAAAGCAAGGAGCAAATTTGTTCATTTCAAAATAGAAAAGGTGTTGTAACATTTACCACTGGAAAATACTTCAGATAGCAATTCAATGAATGCTTTGGTCATAGCGTTTTAGACATTTAGAATTATGTAGTTCCTGTAGAAAGTCCAAGAATGTCATTTGATAATGCATCATCTGTAATTTTTTACTTTAATCGTGCATCAACTGAGAGGATTTCATTAATAGTGGAATTTCAAATCAGTAGTCTACATTAGTCACACACAAGAAACTATGCAGATGAAATAATTTGCCAGTTTAAGACATATTAAGTACTGACATGTTAAGTGAATTGTCTTTTAACATATTTTAAACTAAGTCAGATTCAAGCTGATACTTAAAACGCAAGTGAGATTCAAGCTGACACTTTAAATTCAAGTGAGATTCAAGCTGAAACTTTTAATTCATGTAGATTTAAGTGGATGCTTCAAAAAACTAAGTCATATTCAAACAGATTCTTTAAATCTAAGCCAGATCCAAACAGGTACTTAGTAACAGTGAAAAATGTGAAACTAAGGCAATAGAAAGAATAGAAATAGACTATTTCCACAAGAATAGCAATGGCAGACTATTTCCACATGAATAACCAAAGTAGACTACTTCCACAAGAATAGCATTTCCACAAGAAAACAGCCATAGTAGTCTATTTCCACAAGAACAGCAATAGTAGACTATTTCCACATGAAACTAAGTTTAAGGATGAGTGAGATAAGCTGAATCGATTTTCTTTTTCTTCTTGGTCATGCTTTTTGGATTTATTTTTGTTATACTTAGAGAAAAGGAGTCAAACTAATTGAAGATAAAATACAAAAAAATAAGATATTTCAAATGGACAAAAGACACTATTAAGCAAGTGTGTAATATTCTAAAACAAACATTACAAAGTACGTAACAGGTTCTGTTGTGCAATTCTAAAATTGACAATTTACAAATTTTATCAGGAATTATTTCCCTTTCAACACTGGAGGCCAAAATGTACCATTGCCCTGATGTTGTATGTAAATCAAACTTGATTTCACAGATTCATCTGACATTAACATGGTTTGAAGACCATTTACAGTATACCATCAAAGTCACAATACTGCTGATGCAAATGACAAAATTGTTTTCTGATAAATCTGTAGACAAAATCCTAAAAAATCTAAGCCAAATAGCAAATTCTTTTTATCTGTCTATGAAGCCTTTCTTATTTGCAAAGAGAGGTAACTCTTGTAAAAGAAGATTCTCTTACAGTATATTTCCTGGGAATTTAAGGTTGCAAAAGTGTTCTATAGATTATACAACAAGTTGCATTTGTATCTTACCACAAGTTTCCAAATCAGTTAAAAATCAGATGCATAAAACAAATAAAAATGCTTAAAAATTTAGGTTATCTTAGTTAGGAATTACTCCTTGCTAAAATGGAAATTTATGATCTGGTAAAAATGTAGTCTTGTTTGCATGGTAATTTTTATTTACAGCACCAATGTTTAAAAATGATTGGCATTCAGCTCTCTGAATCTAAGTACTCATGTTCCTGGTTTGGCACAGCTCCTGGAAGTAGAAAATAAAACTTAAAATAAGCAATACAGTTCGCAAATACCTAAGACTTCACTATAAGTGTTATAACATTCAAATATAAATGTGAATAGTTCAATGATGATCAGATTTATAACACTGCCACCCCTCTATTGCAATTTACATAAATTATGTAATATTCAAGGTTTTTAATTTTATGCAATTTTCACTCTGATCTGATGTCTTTGTATTTTGTCAGGTTTTGTCACACAACTAGTTCTGATAACGATATATGTTGTGTGTATGTGTGATTTGGAATTTTAACATAGCTTTAAAAGAACTTTGGTCATATTGCTATGATGTCTGCAGTGTGGCTGTTTATAGTGATGTCTAACACTGGGGCATCATGCCAAAGACATGTAGCATCATGTCCCACCCCGTCACATTATCCTGACACCAGGCCGACCAGTCTAGCACTAACCTCTTAATGCTGAGTGCCTAGTGAAGCAGCTGTTAGTACCATTTTTACAAGTCTTTGGTGTGACTTAGTCAGGTTCGAACCCGTGACCACCTGCATCCAAGTCGGACACTCTGACCGCTAGACCACTGGCGTGGTCTGATATATGTTGAATATTTTATTTAGTGTGTGCTAAGATTGTAATAATTTTGATAAAAAAGCCATGGTCATCATAATGTCTTTCATACAGGCATCAACAGAATTATCTCAACATCTATGGTAAGACTGTCTCATACTGCACCATCAGCGGCAATACACATTTCAGCTTAATATGTATCAGGACCATCATGGTTCCAAGCCATTCCCATTGCTCAGGCAAATTTTGGAATTTGGCAGTACATGTCTGTTATTATTAAAACTAACAATTTTTTATTAATAATTTATCTACACTTTTTTTTACAATAAAATGTGGTTTGTTGTAGGGTGATGGTTTACAACCAATGCTAACAATGTAATAATTACCTGTTGCTATGGCATAGCTAGGACTTTCCATAATTATGTGATGGTGGATTGAAATTTAATGTGTAATTTACTTGAAGTAGTTCTTTAATATACGATGTGGCTAATTTTGGACTTATTTACACTGAGATTCAAAGTTACCCCACCCCCTTCTTTTCTACATGAAGTGTTTACTTAAGCTCTGTTCATGCTGGACCACTTTTAGCAGTCAGCGCATGCATCCACTCTCTGTGCATGTTTGATAGTCTGGTCGCGGCACGTGTACACATTTCATTATATATATGCTTTTCGACCGGTCCAGCATTGGGTCCGGCAGAATTGCTGTTTGCAGTTGTGAAGCTCAATACAGTCGAGACGATATAATCATCTGGTTTGTTTTGGCGTACAAGATGGTAAGAAATTCAGCTTGGCCCCATTAATTACATCATTTATCAGATTATTTTATACTTTCCTAATTTCCTTCCTAAGTTTAGTCTCCATCCACCTAAAACATATCCTTCATTTGTAACTGCTTATTTAACTAATTATTTAGTTTAAATAAACCTTATTATTTTCTTTGGAATTTCATCTTTGCTTCTTGATTTCAGTAAGTAATAATTTCCCTTTAATGAAATGAGCTTTCTTTTTCTTCTCTCTGTCGTTCTACTTTTAGAACTTTCTGTCTTACTTTCTCTCTCTCCAATAACTAAATTATATCACCGAATACCCTTTTATTAGAAACGAACCTGGGTTAGAATAAATGAAATATGTGGGGACTATTTGAAGGTTTCACTCCGTTCGTTCGTCCACTAACTTCGCTGGTGTGCATCAGCCCCCCCTCCCCTTTTTTCATCAAGTGGAGAAAGCCCTATTGAGGTTTTGCAAAGAATTGCCCCTGTTACAATTACATGTGTAGCTGGTACTTTCCATAATTACATGCACAGCTGGTACTTTCCAGGTAGAAAATAACATTGACCATATGATGAGAATTCATCTTCTCGTTAGGTATACCAGAAAATTTTGTAACACAGGATTGCCTTTGGGACACCCCATAAGCATGCTGACCATGCATATTGTCCTTCATTCTTTTCCCCAGGAGCAGCCTAACTTAGTGAGAACAACGTAATGGCAGCAGGTAAGTATTACACTATTAACATGTTTTATTCCCCCTCCCCATGATAACATATTAAGATCAGTAATACAATACCTGTTGCTATTGCACAGCAAAATCTGTCAGTTCATTGGGAGGCTGATGATCAAACAATTGATAATAAATAAAAAAAACAACCCACAAAATATACTCACCAACACTTAAAGAAAGGGAGACAACTGTGGGATTGAATCTGCATAGGCCACTTTCTGAGTGATGATGATTGGGCCCAAGGAGAAAACGCCCTTGCTGCAGTGGGCTAATGAGCAAAGGTAAACAGAAACTATGAGCATGCCAAAATACAGCTTTCATCACATACTCCAAAGATATGTGAGTTGGATAGGCCCATGAGGCAGCAATGTCTCAAATCATATATGGGCTTTAATTTTCATGAAAGACAGATCCCTGGGTCATTGGGGCCACAAAGAGGCAATCAAAATGATCTAAAATGAGTGCCTGACATAGCACCTGTGGGATCATCTTGAAAGGTGGGAAGGTATAAGCAAACAGATGATCCCACTACAGACTGAAAGGGTCCACTGCCCAGGCCCTCTGGTCAAGGGCTATGGAAATGTACAAGTTTGGTGACAAACAGGGAGTCTGCTTATAATTGGTGTTGAGCAAACATTTGATGAGGGCTACCTATCCTTTCCTTCACAGAATGTCCACCAAAATATTCTTTCTGCCGGGAATGATGCAAACTCAGATTCTTTCCAGGACCATGAACCCTGGTGAATCAGTCCTTCCAGCTATAGATGAGTGAAAACCCTGAATTTGATATGCCTGCAAACATGCAGGAGTGGGAATTCTGGAGGTGCATGGGACTCCTTCAAGAAACCAGACCAGATTTGTCCACCAAATAAGATGATGAAGGAATCTCTGACCTAGAGAAATCAGAGCTGTGAAACAGTCCCTATGCAGACTCCACACCAACAAAAGGAGAAGCTGGAAAGAATGCTTACAAGAACCAGGTCCACTGTAGAGTTCAAGGTCACCAGCAAGGAGAGAAAAAGATAGCCGACAGCTCGGTCTTACTCTTAGTGCCTCCAACAGGGACAGGATCTCATCTATTGGGACAGGATCTCATCTATTGGGACTGGATCTCATCTATTCTGTCTCAAGGGATAACAGATTAATTCTGTTTGTGAGGAAATTCATCCCCACAGACGAACTCTCGAGACAGAGTCAGCTCTGAGTTTTCAAGGTTTGACACTATGGATCTACAGATACCTAATGACCCTAATGACTAAGGCTGTGGTCTTCATCTTGAACTCCCATGACCCTAATGACTAAGGCTGTGGTCTTCATCTTGAACTCCCATGACTCTAATGACTAAGGCTGTGGTCTTCATCTTGAACTCCCATGACCCTAATGACTAAGGCTGTGGTCTTCATCTTGAACTCCCATGACCCTAATGACTAAGGCTGTGGTCTTCATCTTGAATGGTTCCCCCAGCTAAATCTGTTAAGGGTAGAAAGGCTGATAATTAGTTGTGACTTTGTCCCTGGAAATCTGGAAAATCTGAGTGGAGGAGGATGGAGATTGGTCATTAAACAACCTAAAACTCTAATGTACCAATCTGATGAAGGGAGTGAACCAGATTTAACAGGTGGAAGAAAATGAATGTCTTTAATAGAGGAGGGAGATCCTCAAACCAAAGCTGATAGCCATCTTGTACAATAAAAAGGACCCAGCTATTAACACCAGAGCAAATCTCTGAAAAGGATTTAGTTTAGCATCAAAAGGAACCAACAGAAGAGAAATGCTCTACCAAAAATGGAGCGAGTCCCTAGGTCTGTCTACCCTTGTCCATGGGAAAGGGATATGGGCCTGTAGGGCCCGATTGCTGAGGGGGAGCTCTGAAATGGAGTTCTTGCTTTGACTTTGGCTGCATAGCTTTACAGAATTTAGCAGATGAATCCCAAGGACAGTAATGATGATTTCACTTCTTGGCTAGTTTTGAAGAGTCAGGCACAGACACAAGGGACCAGTGTTGCTGGTCAATTCAAATCCTGAATAGCCAGAGGGGACAAGCCCTCTGAAGAGAGTGTCTGCCTTCTGGAGGAAGCTCTCAGCAGGTTCTTGCTGTGCTGTGATAAGACCTTGGAAGTGTCCAGTGAACATCCTTGCTGAGGTGGCGAAGCTCTGCTTACAAGGTAATGTACAGGACAGTGCATCCTATAAGTTATTGTCACTGCTTCCAACAAAAGATGAAAAGCTATTGGCAACAGAGATTATTCTTTCAGCAGGCTAAAGGAGGTCATCATGCGAGGCTAAGGTTACTAGTTATCTAGCCTTTTACTCCAAGGATGCAGGCGTTTCATTCGAAGGGAAGTCCAGGTCCCCATACAAATGACCCTTGACCTGCTTCAGCATCCAAATGGGTGGTTTAGTGGGGAAAAAAATAAATAAGAACTGGGTATGGTTTATAAGCACATTTGTAATATGATAGCTATGTAATGATTGAAAAAATGACAATTTATGGTTATATATATTTCAGTTAAGATGAAATGGCAGAGGGTAAGGGGGTATGGGACTGTCTCCAAATACTTATGACAGAAAGAATGTCTGACAGCAATATACACATTTTGCAAACCTCCGTGACCTGCCAACACTAACAAGATCTTCTCAATAAAGTAGATTTTTTTCTCACTAGTTAGACCAATCCTGCTATAGTCAAGACGGAAAACATGCTTTTAAAAAGTGACTGGAGACTGATGCAGAAACAGCAAACATTACATTCAACTAAAAAGGTGGTGAAGTACACATAGACTTTAATAACCTAAAGCAGAGTTCCACAAACTGCAGTTCCAAACTTCTTGTTATTTCTGAACTTGATTTAATCCTTACATTTCTTTCCAATTTCACCTGGTGATGGCTATCATATTTCCATGTGACACTCAAGCCAATAAACACAACTGTTGCCATTCGTTTTTTTTCTCTCTCCAAGAATCTGAATATTGTTTTTCTTTCTTCTAAAAAAACTTTTGAGTGGCTAACTGTCCCACTGATCTTAAACATGCATCTCTTGTCGGATGTCATATTTGGAAAACTCTATAGGCAGCTGCTGGATCAAGCAGATATTCTGCATGAATAAATATGTGCAGTTTAAAGTGTCTCATGTGCTCTTGTGAGTTTAGTCTGGTTTCCCTGACTAATTCCACTTAAGTTAATATATAACCCAGATCCAAATCAAACACGGACAATCCAGTATCCTGATTTTACTGCAACAATCATATTTCATAATGTTTGCTTTTATTCCATAATTCTGTATTTCCAGACCTGCCAACCCCGACAAATCTGTCTCAGTAAGGCAGCTGATTTTTTTTTTCCCGCAAGATTGACCAGTTTTCAGTAAAGTGTAACAAAATATCAATAACTGCTGTTGTAAAGCTGGAAAACACACTTAAAAGTTCGACGTAGCAATGATAACATTATGTTTAACTGAAAAGTTGTAAAGTACGTGTAGACCTTATTTGCCACTAGTATTGTTACACAAACTTTAGTTCCAAACCATATGCAACTCAATGGATTGTTGCTATCTCTCAACTTGATGTAATTCTTGGAAATTCTTTTTCCATTTCAAATAACGACGGCAATCATATCTCCTGCCACGAGACGTACTCAAATTGGCACATGATGTCCGATAAATGTAATCGTGTCCTTTCCATCTTTTATTCACAAGAATCTGAATATTCCTTTTTATTCTTCTGTGTTGATTATTAACACTTTTCTAGAGGCTTATTTTCCCTTTCGTCTTAAACATGCATCACTTTCGGGACACCATTTTTAAAAACCTCTACAATCGACATTTTCATCATGCAGATGCTTTGCATGAACAAATAGGTGCAGTTTAAAGCATCTGGGGTGCTGCTGTAAAGTTAGTCTGGTTCCCTAACTAATTTCACTAATTCTAATATGAAAGCCGGCTCCAAATAAAACACAGATGAACCAATTATCTGGATGTTTCGGCAACAATCATTTTTCCAGTTTTTGCTTGAATGCCAAAAGTCCGTATTTTGAGGGTAATTTTTGTAAGACTTACGGCAAAATCATAAGAGTTGGCAGGTCTGTATTTCAAGGGTCATTTCCTTAAAACGTATGATCAAATCTTAAGGGCTATCAGTCTGAGATATATATGCGCGGATACAGAAATGATGGTAAAATTAATCACTGTGTCCATTTGCCAACAAGGTGAACTGAACCCTAACAAGGAAAAAGACAACACTTGTACATCAAATGCAATTCCCATAAAGCTGCAAGGCTGGAAGAAGCTGCTGCCTGAAGGAATGCAGACCTGCCAACCCTGACGAGTCCGTCTCAGTAAGGCAGTTGATTTTTCTCCGTAAGACTGACCAGTTTTCAGTAAGGTGTAACAAAATATCAATAACTGCTACTGAAAAGCTGGAAAACATAAATAAAAGTTTGACACAGCAACGATAAACATCATGTTTAACTGAAAAGTTTGTAAAGTATGCGTAGACTTTATTTACCACTAGTACAGTTGCACAAACTTTAGTTCCCTATGCAACTCAATGGGATGTTGCTATCCCTCAACTTTACAAACTTCTTGGAAATTCTTTTTCCATTTCACATGACAATGGCAATCATATCTCCTGCCAAGAGACATACTCAAATTGGCATGTGATGTCCAAAAAAACGTAACTGTGTCCTTTCCGTCTTTTATTCACAAGAATCTGAATACTCCTTTTTATTCTTCTGTGTTGATTATTAACACTTTTTTAGAAGCTTATTTTCCCTTTCGTCTTAAACATGCATTGCTGTCTGGATGCCATTTTTAAAAAATTCTATAATCAACAGTTTGATCAAGCAGACACTTTGCATGAACAAACAGGTGCAGTTTAAAGCATCTGGGATGCTGCTGTAAAGTTAGTCTGGTTCCCTGACTAATTTTACTAATTTTAATATGAAACCTGGATCCACATCAAACACAGGTGAACCAATCATCTGGATTTTTTGGCAATGATCATTTTTCCGTAGTTTTTGCTTGTATGCCGTTAAGTCCGTATTTTAAGGGTAATTTTTGTAAGACTTACGGCAAAATCGTAAGAGTTGGCAGGTCTGGGAATGTGGAGGCATTTCTCCAATCTGCTGAAATGGTCTATTTACTCCTGGTCCCTTACCAATATCATTATCCTTGTAACTCATCAGAGGAACAGATTCTAGTAGATGCATTGGTACAACTGATTACCATGTCTTGTCAGTATGAAGTTTTCAGATCTCCAGGCAGCTGCCTTTTGAGCCATGTGACATCCATATGAGTTTGTAGCAGACAATACAGTAGAACCTGCCTTGAAAGACCGTATCTCCTGCCAAAGTAATGATCCCTTAAGACAGGTCATCTCTCAAAACACTATACAATTAATAAAGCCATGCACTGAGAATCTGGTCTTTCAAGACAGGAGGTCTCTCACAGAAGTGGTCTTTTAACACAAATTCTTCTGTAGTATCAGAAACCAGTTTTGCAGCTGGCCTCATGAAATTATTATTCAGAGCCACAATGCCGCCATTACGTGCAATACGTCGTATATGTCAAATCATCTGAATAATACCGAATCCTGAAAGACATTGGTCCTAAACATCGTTCGGTGCCACTAAAACTAGATAATATTGAGATCTCTTCACATTAGGAGATATTTAATTTCTCTCTTGAAACCTGGTCATTTTTCATATGCATATGAATTAATCCGATGTTGATAGGCGACATCTGTGGATCAACCAATTTCAGTCGAAAGCACACACAAGATTTGGTGATGTCACTGTTGTAAACATCAGATGCCAACACCAAATTATGCTAGATATGACAGGTGATCTTTGTCATTTTGCATTTGATATGATGCAGTATTTGGCCTAGCATTTACAAGTACTTTTTCTTTAAAGGAATAACTAACATACATTATTTGTTACCGGTCTGTGTCATATGCTTACCAATTAATATGAATATCTGCAACAGCTGTTTGTCCTCAGGCCAAGTTTGCCCTTCAAAGTATTCCCGAGTCCCAGCTGATCACCAATATTCACCCGAATCTTAATTTTATCAAATGCATATTTTTTCTTCTCTGATCCGCTTTAAAAAAAAGAACGGACCTGCCACTCTTTATTCCCTCTTGAATCAATCTGTCCACTATGTGCAAATGATGTTATTAGATTAGTCACTAATGGAATTTGTCAAATGTATTACATCCGTACTTTTGGAGTACTCAAGAAAAAGAACGAAACTGCAAGCCACTTCGGTGACTGAATTCAGTGGTGGCACCTCTTAATTCTAAACTGAATATTTTAATGTCATTTAAATGCTAACATCTTGATTATTTTGAAGAATGGTTTATTTTAGATACTTTTTTGAAACAAATCATCTCCTTCCTTCCAAAATTTAGTTAGACTGGAAGAATGGTGAAATTACTGAAAAAAAGGTGGCATTGGGGCTTTAATACAGGCCATGATTTGACTATCTTTAGTGACAACCAAAACCAAAAATAAGTTTTCTTTTTAAGTGGGAGTTGGGAAGAATTAAAAGAAGAGACGGCTAAATGACTTAGTATTTGTAAGAAAAAGCATTTACTATCAAACTAGTAACAAGCCTGATCTTCTATCTGTCCCAGAACACATACAGGTTTGCAGCCATCCATCCAAGGTAAGTAACCCTTTCCTCTTATTTCACAATATCTAAGCCGTTCAGGGAATACTGTAGAAGTTGTGATTTTTTTGTTTTTTACAATGCTGAATACATTTCAGGTGATCAGGATCAATAAATGTCAAAATCAGATTGTTGCCCACTGGGCAAACAAGAACCTAGTACAGGTAGTCCAGCTGTAATTTAATAGCCTATCATTGCGGAAGTCACTGGAACATGGGGAAACAGTTTGCTGTAGGCTGTATGATGTAGGGAATTTGACATTTTCCATTAAAGTCATTGAAAGTACAGCATTCTTGTGATGATACATCTGTGATTACATGGGAGATATTTTTAAAATCAAAGTTTGGCAAATAGATGAATTTCATTACTGATAGTTTTTTAAAAAATGCTCCTGGAACTTAAGAAAATAATTTCTTGAATTCCATTTCTGAAATCTCAAATGCACGTCACTGACAAAATAAAGGGCAAGAGAGCACCTAATTGACAGATTTTTCTTAGTATCAATACAAAATACAAAACAAGTATAAAATTCTAATAAAAAAAAAGTTTCACAGATAAACACTATCAATATATTGATTAACAGGTCTTTATTAAAAACAGTTTTGCTATCGAAAAGTGAACAAGCTAATCCCATCTGCTGTAAAAATCATTTTTAAAAAATGTTATTTAATTTAAAATGGATTTCAATAAATCACAGGCCGTGGTGAGGGCTTTACATACTACTGCTTGCTGTAAATGGAAGTTCATGTCGCAGTGTGAGCCATTGGTATGGCTGATAGTTTAGACTTGTTTCCTATTGATTTGTATCTGCAAATAATTGCTGCATAATTATCCACGAAGCAGATATACTTGCTGTTTCAGCCACATCAAAGGTATAAAGATAATTTTTAATAACTAGTCTTTACATATTGCAAACACCTTTCCCAAAGTTTGGATCATGCTTGTTTCTCTTTTATCATGTAAATTTTACAAGAAACTGCACTAACGGACAGTAAAGTACTTTAATGGAAAATTTCACATTCAAACAAGATATCAAACACATTTTTAAGAAAATGCAAAATAAGAATTACCACTTTCAATAAAATATTTCATGTCAGACCCCATTAAATTTTGGTGTACACACCTGAACATCCCCTACACATTGTGGGATCTAACCCCACCATTTTGCTGCTGTACTTTCTGAGCATCCATCTCTGCCTGCATCTTTGCCAGCATCTCTTGCATGCGTCGCAACTGTGGAGATAAACAGTGAAATAACTGAATAACTAAATGACATGAAAGATTGCGATACCACTAGAAACCTTAATTATAAAAGATCTAGTTGAAAGCTATAATAGATCAGTGTTCATGTGAATAATTTAAAACTGTAACTGGTGTGACATCAAGGTCATAGTCCAACATCAAGGTCATAGTCTAATTTCTGCAGATCAAACCAAAATGTTACTGACCTTTGCCATACTCTAATTTTGATTCTTGCAATTAAACTACACAAGCTACTAATGTTAATATTTGAAAAAGAATGCATACAACTTAAATCATGCATTATTTTACTGATGTAAAGATAATCACTATAGCTAGTGTTAACCCAATAATCCCAGTAAACCTTTGTTGTTTACACTAGTGTCAAAGTAAAATCAAGAACCATAACTCCATCCAGTGATAACACAGAATGCTGGCAATTTAAATCATGCATTATTTTATTGTTACAAAGATAAGCACTATGCTTGAATGTAATCAGATAAACCCTTGTAGACTTGTGTCGAGTAAACCTCTGTCTCAAACTAAATCAGGAACCACAACTCCAACCAATAATGACAATGCTGGCAATCAGAATAATGTGTCGAGTAAACCTCTGTCTCAAACTAAATCAGGAACCACAACTCCAACCAATAATGACAATGCTGGCAATCAGAATAATGTGTCGAGTAAACCTCTGTCTCAAACTAAATCAGGAACCACAACTCCAACCAATAATGACAATGCTGGCAATCAGAATAATGTGTCGAGTAAACCTCTGTCTCAAACTAAATCAGGAACCACAACTCCAACCAATAATGACAATGCTGGCAATCAGCATTCATCAATATGAAGGTAAACACCAAAGCTGAAATCTAATAATGCCAGGAAATGTCATGCTACAGAAAGCAAAATGCAAAGAGTCTGATGGACATACAAACAAGGTTCCCTCCAGCATTGTTTATCCAATTCGATAAATGCTACATCAGAAGGAATTTTACACAAACCATATATGTACATAAGCCACAGATGCCCCATCAAAGTGTTTGAAAACTGACCAATATGGAAAACTTAACCCATGTTTGATGGATAGATAGATATGAACGGACAGATAGAAAGACAAAAGAGGGTAATAGTGTATGCACTACTACCATCCAAATGGGGCTTAACATTATGCACTATTACTGTCCAAGAGGGGCTTAACACTGTATTCACTATTACTGTCCAACTTGGGCTCAATAAAGATTCTAACCTCTGCTTCCTTCTGTTGCAACTGTTGTTCACGATCATCAGAATCAAGTCTGCGTTGACGACTGAAAACAAAGACAAACTGTTTTAAGTATATTTGATAATTATTACTTAACACAACTAATGAAAGAAAACTGAAAGAGACCATTCAGTTAATAAAACCTAGAAATAAAGAACAGTGACAGTTGTTCCAGCACATTCATTTATTAAAGGAGTTAAAAAGCAAAGTAAGATAATTTTAAAATTTAAAGCAGCCTAAGAGAACAAAAGCAAAAAAGCCACTTTACTTTGTTTTTGTCCTTCTTTTACAAAAGCAAAGCTACAGTTCATGCATAGATACAATAAATTCACTTTAGTCTTGAAATTATAACCAAAAATAAACATTTTTGTTTAATTTTCAGTGAGGTTGCTTAGCCTGGAGATATTATTATTATTATTTCCTTGTATAAAATTAGTCTATACACAATAACCACCCATTACTATAGATTACAACAAACACTCGTTAATATAGATTAGATCCATCACCAGTTAATTAAGCATTAAATGTATTACCTTACACCCATTTTTCTCAAGTATGGAGTGCTTCCTATAGCAATTAGCTTGGTTTTGTGTGTAATATGGACTACACAAAGGTTATTTAGTGCCCAGGCAACTGAAAGTCATATCAAGGTAGTCAACACAAGCTGCTGAAGGTAGGATTTGAACCCACATTCTTTCAGTTGCAAAGAGTGTACACCCAGGATATGTATTCTCCAATCACGAGAAAGAGTGTACACCCAGGCCATGTATTCTCTAAACACAGCAGACAGTGTACACCCAGGCCATGTATTCTCTAAACACAGCAAAGAGTATACACCCAGGCCATGTATTCTTTAAACACAGCAAAGAGTGTACACCCAGGCCATGTATTCTCCAAATAAGATAAAGAGTGTACACCCAGGCCATGTATTTTCTAAACACAGCGAAGAGTGTACACCCAAGCCATGAATTCTCCAAATATGACAAAGAGTGTACACTCAGGCCATGTATTCTCTAAACACAGCAAAGAGTGTACACCAAGGCCATAAATTCTCCAAATACGACAAAGAGTGTACACCCAGGCCATGTGTTCTTTAAACACAGCAAAGAGTGTACACCCAGGCCATGTATTCTCCAAATAAGAGAAAGAGTGTACACCCAGGCCATGTATTTTCTAAACACAGCAAAGAGTGTACACCCAGGCCATGAATTCTCCAAATATGACAAAGAGTGTACACCCAGGCCATGTATTCTCTAAACACAGCAAAGAGTGTACACCTAGGCCATGAATTCTCCAAATACGACAAAGAGTGTACATCCAGGCCATGTAGTCTCTAAACACAGCAAGGAGTGTACACCCAGGTCATGAATTCTCCAAATATGACAAAGAGTGTACACCCAGGCCATGTATTCTCTAAACACAGCGAAGAGTGTACACCCAGGCCATGTATTCTCTAAACTGTCTGAGCATGAAAGTCATGTATAAACTGGATGCTAATAGAGTTGATTCAAACAATTCTAACCAAAGTTACAAAACTTCATAGTTTTAAACTTTCATTTTATGCCTCAAAAGGTCTGAGAATGAAGGGCAGATCTACTAATTTCATAATGACCAACAAATCTGGGTCCACACACCTATACCAGTCAAGACACATATCCGCAATGCTTCGCATTGACCTTGGCAAATGTAACCAAACAAAACAGTACCCCACTATCTGATTGGATGCAGCTGAAAGAAACCGATCCAATCCGATTTCTTGCTACATATATAACAAAGAGAGTATAAAATAATCTGAGCAATCTCCATACACAACTATGTGTTGCATTAAGTTTCTTCATTTCACCCTTTTATACTCAATTTTTTTCTACCAAGAAAAGGGCATGTGGACACCATGAAAGATTGAATACGTGAGAGGCTGTAGGAGTTTTCTCATTGTTAAACTGATTTCACTTGCTATGGGCAGTAACTCTTTCATCCAATGGAGGACTCTTGTTCAAAATAGTGTTTTGTCTGATACAGATACCAAAATCAATATTGCAAAAAAATATTGTCAATGACCCTTTGTAGGTGAAGCACCAACCAGACATCCAAATGAACATTTTAGTTAAAACCCCATGCTGACATGATCATCCATTCAGAAGGACTAATGATAAAAACAAATTTAAGACAGCCACTGTGGCTGCCATATTTGGCGTCTGAGCAGCACCATTTTCATTTAGAACCAACTAAACCTTGTTTAGGAGTAACAGTAAGAAACTTGTGCTAATGGACAGATGTATGTGAGACTATGAACTATGGACAACACGCTATCCCATAAGCTCTTCAAATCTGTTATCGGTAGAGCTAAAAAATATTTATTCCAATTTAGATACACACCAGTAGCATTTCTAATAAATATTTTTCACAATAATGGAGAAGAAAAGAGCAGGGGAAGTCCAATTAATTGAAATAATAATAGTTTACTCCACATTATTGTTAATATACGACATGAAAAAAAAAAAATCTGAACAATAGAAGAGAGTATTAAGTTAGCCCCATTTTTTAAAGCCGACTAAATAAACGAAGCAGGGTACAAGTTTCAAGCCATTAAAGTTTCACTCATGAAGCAAAAGCAAAATCAAGGAAATTTTTACATTTAGTATTCGAGTCCATGCTAGGGAGTCATTTGGATGAAATAGTTGCCCTTGAGTCCGTCATACTGTCTAAATATACCCCCTCTGCATTAGCTTCATTTCATGCCATTCCCTTCAATCCCTTTTGTTACAATACACTGCATTAATAATCAAAGTATAGCATTTATTTCTGGGTCAATGTTCCCTTCAAGAAGGAATGTGCAAAGATATCCAAAAGAGAGTTATGCTCTGAAATCAATTTAGGTGCTAATCTGATAAAATCTTAAATGCCTGAAATTACATTGCTATTTCATTAATTTCTGCAGAACATCGATGTGTCCGTACAAAACAAAACACAAGGGAAAAAAAAACAAATGGAATTTATGAAATCCAATCTGAAGCAAGTCATGGCTCAATGGAAGTATCCAGGTCCATCACTGGTCAAATTAATCATTTTATCCAAAATTTCATCCTACAAATTTATGAAATGATGACTTCTACCATGGAAACAGTTGCCATTATCTACTGTAACCAATTTTTGATGTTGCCACTGCATATAATAACTATGTTATTCAACAGTGGTAAAAGCTCAATGTCTATGTTATGCAACAGTGGTAAAGAAATGTTTCAAGTTTTAACAGTTTTTATGATTTTTTATTAGTACTGCATCATCATTTTAATCCTTTGACATGAACCTGTGCCAAAAGAGAAGTTTCAGATGACTACTGTGAAACTGTTATTTTTGCCATCTTCAACTGATTCTGGCTGGAGGGCAAAGTAATTTCGCCCAAATACTGGAGTCCAGCATGGACCATGAGTATGCAGTATTAGTACTTCCTAAGTACTGGAAACTGATAGCATTAGTTTTCAAAGCAGTTGTTACTGCAAGTTAATCAAATAAAGAACTTTTAACCATAGAGACAAAAATACTGCATTCATTTTAAGAGATGGGAAGAGACAGCATCAAATGTAAAGTTTGGTAATGGAAGAAGAAGAAATATTACTTTTCTTTTTTGAACAAATAACAGTAAATATTTTATCATATTCAATATTTTTAAATTAACATATTTAATAAAATACAACAAGATATATACCGACATGTGTGGTTTTAAAATTTCTTGCATGAACTCTATAAATTTTCTCCACAAGATTAAATTTTACAGTTTTAAGAAATGTGTAGATAAATTTTGTGTATAATTTTTTTCCAGGATATTTTTTGTAATATTTGGTTAATACAATTTTGATATATTTAATTATATACTTTGATTAGAAAATTGTATGTTAAAATTGTGAATTATTGTATTAAAAACATTTTTATTATATAATTTTATAAGCTTTGCAAAATTACTTTAACCAGGATTTTTTTTTGTATTTTCGTCTTCTAAAATTTATTAAATAAAGGACAGAATATAGCTTTGGTCTTTAACGGCTTCTTTAGTCAAAAAATGTATTTTATTTCTTATAGACACTTTGCAATCTGGATAAATAAGAAAAGCAATGATTAAACTGAAGACAACAGTTTCCAGTCCAGTATCATACCTAAATTCTGGACAGGAAGTCATATACTTTTAGGTACAAATCTGACTGGACAGGAAGTCATATACTTTCATGTGCAGATTTGACTACAGTGCAACTTGTCAAAAAGAGCACTCACCGGATTACAGCATGGTTTCCTCTTTACATAGGTGTCCTTTACATACAGGTGAAACTTAGAATAAAATTACATGAAGAATTGACAAACATCTATATGCCTTTATCATGGAGATGTCACTTAAACAGCTCTCACTTTAAGATATGATCCCACGATTATTACCCCATATTAAGACTATAATAAGGGGAAAGATATCAAATGTTGTGAGAAACTAGAAATGTCTTTATGGAACACAGATGTCACACCACTTACCAAGGCAAGACAGACAGACAGACAGAAAAGTATGCCTTTGTTGTGGCGGGGCATACATAGATATTTATTCTGCTTTCTTGAACTTGCACAATCTTAAAATTTATTTACTGTTATAAAATTTAGAATTGGACTGGGAGAGGGGATACAAAATGTTCAAAGTCTGGACTCTTAGCACAATTTGACCATTTTTCCATTTCCACTACCATAACGCATATGTTAGCCATTTTGTAAGGAGGAGTATAAATATATTACAAAGAAAAAGAGTATGTAGTATTCATCAGAATATAAGTATATTACAAAGAAAAAGATGGGAGTATATAGTATTTACATAAATGATGTAAACTATATTTTGTGAAACAGAAGATACAAGGGAACAAACACATTAGTCAAATCTCAAGAGAAAATTACCGTAGTGTCTGTAATTTTTTGCATAATCTGTATTATAACATTTTTACGTAAAATAATCCCCGATTTTAAAAAATTAATTATACTTTTAAACAGATTTCTCTGTACATACAATACAAAGTTATCTTCTGAAAAACAAAAGGACCAAAACAATTACTTTTATGGATAAACAAGTGTATTCAAAAAATGTACAAAATGTGCCAACAATGCGGCAACAGCTGCAGGTGTAATTACAGACAATACAGTAAATTACAGATACTGTGGTAATATCTGCAGGTGCAGTTAACTAAAGATATTGATTTAGCATTATCTTCCCCATGAAATCTTCTGTCTCATCACAAAGATATTCTGAAATCTAGTGAATGTTGTCTAGACTGATGTACAACTAAAGTCTGCACATTACACAATGCACAGCAAACTGTACAAGTCTTCCAGTGTTTGAAAATAAAATGTGAATTCAGACTAGCTACACTCAAACCGTAACCACATGCAGTGATGCAAAGTTAAATTTCTATCAAAGTCAATGAAAAATTTAAATTATTACACCAAAATCAGAAGGGTTGGCATAATCCTACCATACCATCACAAGTTCATAATGTGTACAGAGCTAAGAAAGTAATGTCTGTAGTTATTTCAAGTCATTCCTGTGTTTCATTGGGTCAAAGTCACGACTTTAATGGTAAAATGATCAAATCAAAAATGATAGGAATCATTAATCTATTAAAAAATTTGACTATCAACAGTGTAAATGTTTGGAACATTCTTACAGTTGATCCTCATCAACTCATAAATTTCAATTGTAAAACAAACAGTTTGAAAATGACCACTTCTAGTGACAGATCCACCAACACAAAGTGGAAATGCAAGCTGTTTACAGTTGAGTGTAGACTTGTACCCAAGTGAAGAAAAAAAACGAAAAAAGACAATACATAACAGATTGATGACTACATGTAATACAGAATAAATGCTTACCAGTTTACAGACATCAGCGACAAACACAAGGAATGAGAGGAAAAAAGAAAGAAGAATTGTTAAAGTATAAAATTCTTGCTTAACTTGAGGTAATTATTTTACAATTAACTTGTGCATAATTCTGAGACCAAAAATTTACTAGATGCAAAATGTATTGTATCCCTGACCACATTTAGTCATGTATAATATGACTCAACTGCGGACAGTAATGACAGATGGGGATTTTGGGTCGTTTAAAAGGCATGGCAACATTTTCATGGTTATATTATGCCAAAGTGGAGTAACGTTTCTTGCTGAAGGACATAACATGGTAGCCAATCTGGGCAGATCTGATGGTGTGAACTGAACCTGCACCCTCATGGTCATGAGATGAATGCCTTAATCACCCATGTAGATCCAAACCTCTCATTACATAATGTGTATGGTAGATCATAACCTGATTTCACAAACACAAGTCTTAACATTAATCATTAGAGGCTGGTATTTAGTGGATCATCTGCCCATAAAATATTGCATAATGCCAAGGTGAAAGGTTCCATGCCCAGGGACACAACAACAGCCAACCTGAGCTGGTTCAGGTGGGGATTTGAATTTGTGACCTTCTGGTTTCAAGTCCAGCACTCCACCATTGCATCTCTTGTCCAAAGTAAAGTAAAGCTTAATATTTAGGAAAAAGTCTATACTAAAGACATCAGATTAGTCAATTTAAGTCCAACTTTAAATCTCTCATGAGAGCTGGATTTAAAAAAGAACCTGAAGTCTCAAATCTTGTGATTTGATTGGCTGAAGTCCAACTTAAAACTAACCAATCAAATGTATTATACAGTGCAGACTTCTGTTCATGGAATCCTGGTCAAGTTTGGTGTTATTTGATCCCAATCATACATAAATGAAACATCACAGACCAGAGACAATACTGTTTGCAGCTGAGTGCATTACATACACATGCAAATATGGTAAAAAAGTATCTATTACCCCACTACTGACTAGTGTCATGCATTTTCATTGGTCATAACGCATTACATGAAGACCTGGTATAGATCATACCAGTCAGTGTATTAAATAAATGTGCCATTAGGTCACACACGATGTCATTTTTTAATGAAGTATCTCAACATCTTTTGGTCAGGAACAAATGTGCAAAGAGATCATTATCTTCATCAGTGTGTAAATTTATTGTATGGTGTGTTGGTGACCCAGTATGGAATGATACTAAAGGAACAGCAAACTTTCCTGGGTAAGTGCTTACTCAGCATGGAATGATACCGAATCAACAAAAAACTTTCTTGAGCAAGTGCTTACCCAGTGTAGAATGATACCAAATCAAGAGAAAACTTGCAAGTGCTTACAAAGTATGGAATGATACCAAATCAACATAAAAGTTTCCTGAGCAAGCACTTAACCCAATAAGTTTCCTACACACTCATCATGTCATACTGGGTCACTAAACCATGGCAAACAATTATGTAAATATATCAACTTAGAAGTCATTGATCTTCATAACAGCTTTATTTCTTTTACTTAAACTTATTCTAACAACATTTTTAAAATATAAAAATAGGGATACAAATAGGTTAGCATTTATGGATGATCTGCCTGTTAAGAAACGTAAGTACTCCATGCAAAACTATTTGAAATTTAAACTTTATACTTGAACATCTTGTTTATATCTCTATATAAAGAAGGTCTTGTAGATTAAAATCATTTTTTCCAAATGCAGACATTATTTAAAACAATTTGTATTTTACCTGCATCAGTACTTTATTTAGAAACTATTTCTGCCTTACCTGCATAAATACATTATTTAAAAAACTATTTGTTTTCTCTGCATGAATACATTATTTAAAAAACTATTTCTGCTTTTTCTGCATGAATACATTATTTAAACAAGAGCCCCTAGAATGGACTGACACTCTACTGGGCAAAAAGAATTTCTAGAAATTCAAGACAAGACTATTTCTTCCTTTTAAATGTTGAGTGTTGAAAAAAATTATTACTGAATATCAGCCATATTAGACTGCAAATCAATGCCATTTTCATTTAGGACCAAGCAGGAATCATAAAAAGTCTTTTGGTGAAAACCTCGGGTCAATATGACATGTTCAGGAGGAGTAGCTGAATGATTCTCTAGATGCTTGCTGTGGAGGACATATCCGATGTCAGACAGGCTCCATTATCATTCAGGACCAACCAGATATCATAAGAAGTCTTCAGTGAAAGCTTCATGTTGAGACAACAATCCATTCAGGAGGAGCTAACAAGATTTCAAGATGGTCTCTGTGTGGTGGCCATAATGAATGTCAGCTCGACACCATGTGTTTTTTTAGGACCAACTGGAACATCATAAGAAGTATTTTGGTGACAACTCCATGTTGATATAACTTTCTGTTCATGAGGAGTTGTGATAAGATTTTCAAGGTGGCTGCCACCATTGCAATAGTGGCCACACTGGACATCAGATCATCATTTAATTTTAACACCAACTGGACAATTCTGATATGACATGTAGGAGGAATAGTGACAAAAGATTTTCAAGATGGCTGCCATAATGGACCCCAGATCATCACCTTTTCATTTAGTACTCAAGATGGCCATAATGGACCCCAGATCATTGCCCTTTTCAATTAGTACTCAAGATGGCTGACATAATGAACCCCAGATCATCACTCTTTTCATTTAGTACTATCTAGACATCATAAAAAAGTGGGTGAAAACTCTATGTTGATATGACCATCCATTCAAAAGAAGCAGTAAAAACACAATTTTCAAATGGCTGCCATACTGGACATCAGATCAGCACCATTTTCTTTTAAGGATAAACAACACATTATAAAAAGTCTTTTTGTGAAAACCATACGCTGATACGACCATCGACTGAGGAGTTGGAGTGAAAAGTTTTTCAAAATGGCTGTCATGGCAGACACATTAGATGCCAGATCATTATCATTTAGGACCATCTAGACAGCATAAGAAGTCTTTCAGCCAAAACTCCTTTCTATGTAACTATCCATTCAGAAGGAGTAATGACAGCAAGAATTTCAAGATGGCTGCTGTGGTGGCCATAATGGATGTTAGATTGGCACATCATAAAAACTCTTTTAGTGGAAGCCCCATATTGATATGACCATCCATTCATGAGGAGTAGCAATAACAAGATTTTCAAGCTGGCCACTGTGACAGCCATACTGTACATGCGAGCAGCATCAATTTCATCTAGGACCAACTGGACCAAGCAATGTGTGTGTCTGTGTGTGTGTGTGTGTGTTAAGTTTCATGGCAATCCTCCAAGTAGTTTAGGCAAAGTAGTGATAAAAAGTTTGTACTAAAGAATGGATGGATGTTGGGCAATGGATGACAAACAATGGACAACAGACCAGACCATAAGCTTTTCTGGTCTATGACCAGTATAACTACCTGTTTTACCTGCATGAATACCTTATTTATTTTTTAAAAAATACTTCTGCTTCTCCTGCATAAATACTTTTTTTTTTAAACATTGCTTTTGCCTGATTGAATACATTTAAAAACTATTTCATTTCCATGATTACATTATAAACTATTCTGCTTTTGTCTGCATGAATACATTTAAAAACTATTTCCAATTTACCTCCATGAATACCTTATTTAAAAAAAAATATTCTGCTTTGTTTGCTTGAATACATTATTTAAAATACCATTTCTGATTTACCTGCAAATTTCTGACTTGCCTGCATGAATACATTATGCAAAAAAACTATTTCTGATTTACCTGCATGAATACATTATTTAAAAAACCAATTCCTGATTTACCTGCATGAATACATTATTTTAAAAAAATATCTGATTTACCTGCATGAATACATTATTTAAAAAAACAATTTCTGATTTACCTGCATGAATATGTTGCTACCTATTCATCTACTTCAAAGCAAGCCTTTATAAAATCCATTCAATTTGCAAAAGTGAAATTGAGAATGCCATGAAGTCCTACCAATCCTGGTCTAAAACAAAACTTGACCTCAAAGAAAAGGCTTATCTAACATAAAGACTGTCCTTGTATTTTGTATCACATAACTTCCCTAATATCTCCCTCCATCATAAACCAAGACTCCATGTCTTACTAAAATATATTCAGACAAATCAAAAGGTGATGTATCAATTTTGAACCAGATGTCCAAGTCAGAAGTAGCATTTCTTACTTGAAATGTTGGTCAAATTTTATGATGGAGGACCCAGTCTCCTCTCCAGACTCGCCAAATCATTTAATCAAAACAAGGCCATTCTAATGCAAATCAAACCTCTATGTACTGCCAACCTCCAAAACACAACCCAAATCTTTGGTCTAAATAGTGTCCAGTTTGGGGAATGTTTTGGTCTAAAGTGTCCACTTTAGGAAGGGTTTTGGTCTTAACAGTGTCCAGTCTATGGTGGTTTCATTACAGATGTAAATAACAAATAAAGGGAGCAATAATTTACATCAAATGGTTTGGAAACATTAGTGCTTCATTTTATTGGTTTTAATTTAAAAAATACATATATACCCAACACCAGAATTCTCTAAATAAAATGCTTAAACATATTAACTTTTTTATTATACAGGTACATCATTTCACGCAATCATCAATCTGACCAAAGGATTCATGTAAAACTGCTATTTACACATCCTAAAAAGTATATCTCCTTTCAAATTATGTCAACCCACAGTTAAGGAAAAGTCCTATCAATGTGGGGCAATGCAGGGAACAGGAAAAATCCTATAAAAGTGGGGCAATCCAGGGACAGGCAAAATCCTGCCTAAGTTGACCAACTCAGTAAACAGGCAAATTATTGTTGAAGTGGGATAACCCTGGACAAGGTAATACCCTGTCCAAGTGGGACAACCCATGGAAAAAGCAAGATCCTGTCAAAGTGAGACAACCCTGGGAAGACGCAAAAATCTGTCAAAATGGGACAACCCAGTGAACAGTCTAGGCAAACTTGCAAATAATCCTGATGCTTGATCCTTGATAACTTTTTTTGGTTATAACCAAGTTTGTTTGTTGATAAATTAATCTGATTAAAATCAGATCTCCACTGTCCTATATGAATATCTGACAGCAACCACTTAAGGGTCATGTTCTGGTGACCCATGTTATTACCATAATTGCTAGTTTTTTCAGTCAATCACATGAAATCCTATACCTTTGCATCTGGGAGAATAAGCAGTATGGCTGAAGAGCATCAACATGTGCCAAACAATTTTATTCACTTTCAATTTTTTAAAGCTGCATTTCATTGGCTAATTCAAAGGTCACCAGAACATGACCACTAAGAGGTTGTTAACTAAACCCAGCTAAAACAATAGGATAAACATGTTTGAAAACTTTTTTTTTTATAGTCAATTAAATATTTCACTGGAAAAAGACTACCCTTACAGTCTTTACTTATAATATAATTCAAGACAATTCAACTTTTTTTAATAGATAAATAAAGTTCTCCAAACCGTTACACAATTCTTCCTGATCTTTGCGACGTCTTGCAATGCTGGGATGAAAATTATTTATTAAGTGAGACAACATGTTCACAAATGAAACTAAATAAATTTGTTTTATGTTTACTTCATAAATATTTGCTTCAGGGTCATTAAAGCAGATGGACTGGGTTGGTAAGTCAACTTGATCAAGCTAAAAACCACCATGTCGGCCAATTCTGCACATCAGGTAATTCTGCAGAATGATACATCATTTATGTAAACATTGGATCACGTGTTATTTTGGGTCAAAAATCCATTTTGTATCAAGAAAGAACAATTGTACTTGAATTAAGAAAAGTGATATTCATAAAGTGTACGAAAATATCCCACATTTCGACTCTAAATGCATATGAAAATGTGATTTCTAAATGTCAACATGAAGACCCACTCCATGACCTTCTTGAACCTGTAACCCAGAAAATACTATTTACTATGTATCTTTAAGACTCATACAGATAAATACATTATATAAAAGATGGAAATGTATACCTTAAAAAAATCTGTTATCTTAATCCAAGTTTCCAATTTTGCAAGAAGTTGCCCACACGTACAAAATCGTTTGCTACCCAACGTGTCAACTTGCCGCTAGAATGGGATTCTCAAGAAATTCCCTGGCATATAGCCTGTTTCTAACTTCTTAATAATTTTTCCCCATAAAAAAGATGTAAACACATAAATCTTATTCATTGTTGTTTCTTTTCCACATAATAACTTAATTTTTATAAAATGTTGAACTTGACTAATTATTTTACAAGGTCGGTTTAGTATGCTTAACATCTATTGCCACTTATTGGTATTGTTACGTTGAATTTTGTAAACTAGCTATAAACCTGACCTAATTACTTGATTGAACTGCTGACAGAAACAGTCTAAAGTAATGTATTTCATTTCTATAGCCCAATGGATAAACATTACATCTTTTCAAAGCTGTGCACAGAATAGGCCAACATATTGCGAGTCATGAAAACACAGGGATGGTATCCAGTGTGTCCAAAATTATTTTGAACAGAATATTCTGGTGACAATTGCCTCTTTTCAAATGGTAAGCATGGCAGTATTTTATTTTCATCAATCAGCTGAATTCGGTATGCGTTTAGCTTCGATATTGGAGACGGAAACCTTACATGCGCAGAAATGCCCAACAGCATTGTATATATATTTATATATATAAACAGATTGAGACTTGCCCAAACAATTATACACCCATACCATGTTTCTGTGCAGTATGCATACAGATTTGTTTTTATTCATATAATTATCATTCAACACCATTTTTCTTCTCTCAGCCTCAGTAATGTTGACCTTTTACCTTTTGTTCCTCATGAAAATAGGCTTCATTCTTACCCAATATGCATGTCATCCACAAACTTTGGGAAATGGCTGAAATTTCTGTACAGTAATTAGTGTCTTCTTTCATTTATGGTGTCTCTGATCTTTGACTGCTTCAGTCCAGAATCAATAAGCTTCTTCCTTATCCTATGTGCAAGACAACAAGTGTGGTCCAGCTCTGTGATACATTATTTAGGGGCCCCAAGTGGTCTAAAGCGATCACCGTTACAAATCACTGCCATCTCACCTGTCTGTGTGGGTTCAAGTCTCGAGCTCTGCCAATGTGGGTATGTGAGAAAGCTTGCCAGTAGCTTCTCGTGGGTCGGTGGTTCTTTCCGGGGTTTTCCCGGGTTCTTCCTCCACCATTTATACTGGCCGCCATGTACAGCCTATCTTGTGCTGAAAAATGGCATTAAACCTACAACAACAACAATAACAACAGCTGTGATATATTATACAGTGTTTTATCTACAAATGGCTTCATGTAAGTCATTTGACTCATCAAGGTGAAAAAACAGTGAGTCAAAATCGAATCCTCTTATTCAAGCCGATGATCCGTTTTAAGTAGTTTTTAAAAATAATTATATTGTTTAAATACACAGCAAAAATATTAGTTATATAATGTAACCAAAGCCAATAAGGCAATTCCCTTGCCAGAAGCATCTGAACATTCCGTATTTGTTAAAAATCTTGTTGATGGTTTCATATGACTAGGCGCTTATTGTTGGCTATGTCAGTGCTTTCATCTGCCATTGCTATCACAAATGACAAATTTTGCAGGTAACGTATAAGACTGTCCTCAACAACGTTTGAATGGCTCTCCAGTAACTCTGAACAGGTAGTAGCCCAGTCACACTAAATGGCGGAATTCTTCAAAATGCCAATGGCATCAATTTCTTCAGCCATTATGTTGTGTATTAAATTAAAAAGAGATTTGTATTTTAAAAAGGGATGTCTTCTACACTCAGCCAATGTACACACTTAAGTTGCACTTTCACTGCTACATCTTGCTCGGAAGACTGTTTATCTAAACCTGTATTCAAATCTGCTTGGTGATGTGGACCTTCAATCAGCAGTTTGTGTTCTGGCAACCCAGCATGACTTGCCAGTATACTGTTCTGAAAGTTATTGTTTTTTGCACGTTTGGTCATGGAGGTTATTTTTATCATCTGTACATATATGGCAAAACACAAAGGCGTCTTCACTGTCACATTCTTCACTCGACTTAACTTCTTTTTGAAAACGTAGCCACTGTGTTTTCAACCACTGCTGCACAAATTAAGTTTTATCTTACGAGTAACTGTCACCTCATCTTTGGATGATGAAGGTTCCACTGGTTCAATAACCATGCTGTTACCATCGGTCAGTCATAAACACGGTCAAAAAGATAATTTTGTTTGTTTCTGATCTATTTTAATTTTTTTGCTTTGGACGCTGTTTTCAGTCGAACGCTGACAGATCTTGGAACAACGCAAGGCATACCAATGGGCGAATGGAAAATTGTTGTTTCACTGCGTGATAAAGGTGTGCATAAAATAATAGTTTCTTGTGAGAATCACTTAAAATCACGTGCTATTTTCCACTTCTTTCTTGGGTGTGGTGATTATACAGTTCTAACATCCTGTCACTACAAATGATGTGACAGTTACAGGTCAAATAAGCTCAGCTCCAGGCTCCACACTCAGTTGTAACCCTATGTATTATGAAAACATTAGCTTAAGAAACTGATGTGTGCATGTTTTCCCTGTTTGGGAGAATTGTAATCTAGCCATTAAAGTAGTTAGACCAAACCTTAATTTTGTGTTAATTAGCAAAACATAATATTGAGGTGTGTCAATTTACGTACTGGCAACGATTTTTAGACCGAATCTTTGTCTTTTGTAAATCAGCAAAACATAACATTGGGGTGCGTCAATTTATGTACCGACAACCATTTTTGTGTGTCAAATCAGAACAGTCTGCGTATTTGACACATGGGTAAATAAAACACTGATTATAATGTTATTGTACATAAATCATTTTTTTTTTCTTTCAGTGACAGTGAACATGGTCTTTACCTTTTTACATTGTACAAGTTATTCACAAACTTTGGACGCTGCAGATGGGGAAGAACTAATGTATGGTTTTGGAACTCATTTTTTTTTTCTTTTCAGTTAATCAATTGGGTTCTTCTGTACCTCAAGTGCAAGCCATACACAATGTCTGATAATGGTAGGTGGTGGACAATTCAAGTTACTGTGCAGAAAAAAATTGATTATAGATGGATGGATGGATGTATGGACTTACTTAATACGATAAAATGCTCTACCCTATGACACAGAATACAGTAAAGTCATGTTCCAAATATTAGGTACATGTGGAAGATCATTAAGAAAAGAATAAAATCATAATAACTTTTACAAAATGTAGTAGTTTTAAAATAAGATTTTTAAATTAATTTGTAATGCATGACAACTGAGCCATTGGACATCATTTTGCTTATAAAAAGGAATGTATAGTTTGCTTGGTGTTTTACAGCACAACAATGCAAGCAGGTTGTTTAGTGCTTAAGCAAATTGGAATAAGTGCTTTGCCAAAGGAGAGACAAGGGTAGCCAACCCAAACTGATCCAATTGTGAGATTCAAACCTGTAAACTTTTGGTCACAAGTTTGACATGATATTCATTGCACCACAACAGCTTATATTTCCATTTGGCACCAATCAAGATACAAGGAAGGGACATTTGGACCTATTCTACATTTAGAAGCCCACAAGAGAAGAATGGAGTGGAATCCTAGAATTTCAACATCTACATTACCAATTAAGATGGACATAGTGCAAGAATTGCCCTGTAATACATTTTAAAAGTTACACTGGGACTAATGGGCCATGGACATAGTGCAAGAATTGCCCTGTAATACATTTTAAAAGATACACTGGGACTAATGGGCCCTCTATATGTTATATTCATGAATTTATTTTCTTGGGTATCAATTTCTGTGGTCTTTGCAAAAAAGATGACAGTTATGTCAGTATTTAAATTAGTTAATTTGGGAAGGGATACTACTGCTTCCACACTAGGAAGGGATCCTATTGTTTCCATGAGAGGAAGAGATCCTACTGTTTCCACAGCAGAAAAGGGATGCTATTGTTTCTACAGTAGGAAGGGATGCTATTGTTTCCTCAGTAGCAACATCATTCTTTGGGTCTTTAAATATGTTGATCTGGGAAGGGATCTTATTGCTTCCACTGTTGGAAGGAATCCTATTGTTTCCACTGCAGGAACATTGTTCTTTGGGTCTTTAAATTCCTGGATTGTGGTAAACACAAAAACATGAAAATTGGCATCACTAGAAAAACACTGAATTCAGTACATCCTATGCCTGGAATAATCTGCCAAGACTGCAGTAAAAAAACAAAAAAAAACAAAAAAACAATGAGAACTATCATGAAAAAGCCAATGGAATCTTGAAAATCCAGTGGAAAACTGGCAGAACAATTTTATGAGCAAAGGTTTCTCAATCACACAGTGTCTCAACTGTACATTATACTGTGATGTACCTCCAATGTACACTGTAGTGTTATGTACCTCCATCATATATAATTTTCAAAACAATATATGACAAAAATGAAATGCATAATTTAACAACTACAATGCCAATAGTGGGGAAAGTGATACATAGGTCTTATCAGCTGCTGGTGAAACAAAATATTTGTTAAATTCACAATTTGCTAAAAACATTTTTAAAGAATCTGCCTTAAAGAAAGGAATGTTTCTTTCATGAACTACTATGTAGGATTTGAATGGACTAGAAAGAACACAATCTTGTACAAACCTTGCTTTCCTTGCTCCACCACTGCCACCAACTGCAAGTCTTTCTGCACGGAAGTTCTCATAATGAACCTCTTGGGTTACTTCCTGCAAGTCTTGCATATGAGTTCTAAAATGTAAAACAATACCAACCTAAATATCTTGGCAACCTGTTGCATTTAACACACTTGGAAATTATTTTCATTTTCACCGTAAATGGGGGTAGGAAACACATTCTGGGGGTTCCTTCCAAATGGATCAAAATATATATGTTTGGAGGGGATTTTTTTCATTTAACCAGATGCTTAGATATAAAAATGAGACTTTTCCTGATTGGCTATTTCTGCAGCATATGTGCAGAAGGATGAAAAATGGACCTGTTTCTTTTCCCTTCTGAGTGTATTGGACCCATGATTTTTGTGTCCTGGCCCCATTCTACTCCAAATCTGAAACACAAAATACTTTTTTTCGTGCAAAATTTCATCTGTCCATGAGCAGTTCAGACTGATTTAGATGTAAAGTCAAAAAGGCTAAATTCTGGAAACAAACTCTGGTTCCAAAAATGTGAAGAAGTTTTCATTATCCTCCATTCTTTTTTCGCTGATTAGAGAGAGGGTCTGATTGTTTCCACAGAAGGATCATTGTCCATGGGGGCTTTCAAATTTGTGGATAGTGTGTGTCATTTGGATTTTTAATAATTTATCAGTTATATCACTAAGATGTCTGCAGTGTGGCAGTTTATAGTTATGTCTAACACTGGGGCATAATGTCGCAAACATGTACTATTCATCATGTTCCACTCAGCCACATTATCCCGACACCAGGCTGACCAGTCCCAACACTAACCCCTTAATGCTGAGCACCAAGCGAGATAGCTGCAAGTACCATTTTTATAAGTCCCTGATATGACTCAGAAGTGGTTTGAACCCAAGACCTCTTGCATCCAAGGCATTGTGTTTATTAGCATCCATAAAATTAATGAAAATGCTGGATAAAATTAATTTTAATGAATAAATATTTAACTGTTCCTGTTGTGACATGTTGTCTGAGGGATTCTAACAGGCCACTGTAGACCATTTAGTCACTGAAATTCTGAAGGAATTCCTCAGTGACTTAAGGTGCTAGCAACAGCTACACCAAATGGCACAGCACATACCTCCCAGTTCAGACAAACCAGAGAAACTTCTTGTGAAGAGGAAACAATGGGATGTAAAGGTACAAATCCCAAAGGTCGAAGCAGACTGCCCAATTACCAGGTCAAGTGCCATTTCTGACTGATGCTATAATCTCCATCTTGGATTGTTCGATTGTTCGACCTGAAGAAACTTGATTAAGGTGGAAATGTCTTCGATCTTGAAATTTTCTGTCTTCTTTGGATATGGAGGAGCAGAAAGCCATTTTTGGATATGGACGAGTAGAAAGCCATTTTTGGATATGGAGAAGTAGAAAGCCATTTTTGGATATGGAGGAGTAGAAAGCCATTTTTGGATAACAGGAGTAGAAAGTAGGAGACTGGTTGTTTAACACCCTCTCTACTTTACCCTTCTGTTGAAGGATGTGCACTGTTCCCTTAACTGCACCAGATATGACTGGCAGAAAAGGTGGTCTATGCCTGAGATGGACTTTTCTAGAGCTGAATTATAGAGAGGAACCACCAATCATCCATTACGCTTGAACAGACCTCTGAAGAAAGGGTTATTTGAGCACCTATAGGAATTGTTGGAAGAGTGATGCGTAGGAGAGTGAGAAAGTCCCAATGTTGCCACACCCCCATGATATGGTGAGGGGTCAAACAAACTTCCTCCCTGGGTCTTTCCGCTGACCTCAAATACCAACTGATAGGCGAAAGGAAGGTTTAAATTGGGATTGCTATTTTGGACCATGCCTGAATCCTTTTAATGAACTTCATTGGTGGCCCTGAGAAAGCAATCATAATAAATATGCTTCCTGGCAAGTTTCAATTGGCCAGAAGTGAATTTGAGGGAGAGATGTTGTTGGTCCTTCACATCTTGAAATGCCATCAAATGAATGAGACCTCTAAAAAGCATCTCTGTCTCCAAGGCAGCAACCAATAAGACGGTTCTTACTGTGCTCCAGCAAGATTTTTGAAGTGTCTAAGCTAACATCGCTTGTGAGGGCTCTGCTAATGGTACCATGGACAATACCAAAGCAGCAATAAACTCTGCTAACTGCCTTATCAAAAAACCAGGTCACTGCCATGAGTTGATGGGTGGGAAGTGGCAAGGAAGTCCACTTTTAATGACACTGATACATTTTATTTCTGCAAAGGGAAAATTTTCTGACGCAAGAAATATTGATAATGATAATGAATGTTGTAAGACATCCGTTAAAACAATTCAATATTTCTGCAAAGGGAAAATTTTCTGACGCAAGAAATATTGATAATGATAATGAATGTTGTAAGACCTCCGTTAAAACAATTCAATATCAGTAATATATTACCTGTCAAATTACTGTACTGATGATAGTAACAGGTGAGACTACTGAAAGGCACCACTGATGACAATGCCTGCTGTGAGACATCCAAAACAGACTACTCGATGATGATGATGGCATGAAACCTCCTAACAGTATGATTCACCATATGATATTAGTCATTGTGCCATCAAACAAGATACATTCAAAATAAATGCAGAACAAGAAAGGTCACAAAAAATTCTGAAATGCAGGGGAAGGCAATACCTACCCTTGAAGTCTGGAACATCCCAAAACAATAGGATTAATGCCAAAACAATAGGATTAATGCCAAAAGGAAAAGATATGACCTACAATATTGCTAAATGGGAAGGGTGTGAGAAGGGCACTGCTGAAAAAACGATACAGAAAGCCTCAAATTTCACAAGAGAATCTTGTCTGACCACAAAAATATGCAAAGGATTGAGGATGTACTCATTTAAAAAAATATGGAAAAGTAGACACAAGAAAAAGCAAATTTTCCAACAGTGTGACTGAAATCAACCATTCCAAATGACATACTATGCATGCATCTATGACATGGGGGTGGGTGGGGTGGTTTAGGGTGCAGACTGGATCTATTATTTTCCAGTCCCAGACTTGGTGGCAATTTCCATCAAATGGAAGGAAACAATTTGCTAATGTGGATATGGGTAAACTCTATCATGTAAAGATAAGCTACAGATAGTGACAGATAATGTATTAATGACATTAAAACTGGTACTCCATAAAATTATTACCCCACAAAAAAATTGTAAATTCATCTTATAGTACAGCACCCAGGGATGATTTTTTTCATTTTTTTTTTTAAAAAAGGCAAAATAACCTTAGTACATTTAAAACTAGACAAGTATTATCTCAGTTGCACAAATTTGTTACCGTATATACCTGCGTATAAGCCCATTCACATATAAGCCAACCAAGAACAGGTAAAACATTTAAAAGTGCACTACCCCCAAATAAGCCAACCCACAGATCTAGCCATATTGAAAATCTTGTTATTGCTACTCTGTCTGACGGGATGATCATATTCAGGAGGTCCTGGGGTTTTCAGTACAGGAGGTCCTGGGGGTTTCAGTACAGGAGGTCCTGGGGGTTTCAGTACAGGAGGTCCTGGGGGTTTCAGCTTAGACATGTGATCTTGTCTTTGTCAATCTACAATAACAGTATATACCAACAGTCAGCAAGAGAACTCAAATTTAGACCTAGTCGTGCAGATAAGCTGACCTCCCTTTTTCCAGGCTTTTATTGTTCCTAAATTATCTGGCTTATACACGAGTATAAACGGTAAATCTGAATTGAATTTTTCTTTTTAACCTTAGTAAAGGAAATTGAAACTTAAACAAAAATGTGCAAAATAATTAGTCATGAAGATTTTCCTTTTGCTTACATCAGCATTGTCCTCAACTTGATGAAATCACAGTGTTCTGGATTCTCCACCTCCACCACACCCCAGGGGTACATCCGACCTCTGACCTTTTTACCTTTAACCTCTATGATTGTATTGCATCCAACAACTGCAAAGGGTACTGCTTCCTAAAAAAGAAATACATCTGTAGTTTCTTTTGAGAAATGCAAATGAAAAGACAATGCCTTGCTAACCCCTCCTTCTTCTACTCTACATCTACTCAAAAACATCATACAAATGAAAATGTCAAACATGTCTCCCAAATACTTAAAATTGATGAGCAAATTTATATGCAATATCTTTATTATGAGAAAGTAATCTCCCCTAGCAATGTTCAAACTTTTGACAGAACATTGTCTTCTTAACTCTTTCCCTATCACTGACATATAAATGTGCTGCACACATGTGCCTTGCTTCCACCGTGACTGATAAATTCGCATGTACACAAGCACTGCTATTCACCATAGCGGATATATGTTTGCCTGCTTTGTGCTTTAGACCTCAGTGACTAATAGATCTGCTCAATATGTTTATGTTACAAATGGTCTAATTTGTCAACGATGGGTAGTGAAAAAACATTTATCCAATCAAAATAGAGTTTACAAATGATGGTTCTTCCTTTGAGAGGCATATACTAAAATATACCTAATATATATAGGGATTTTCTGAAATTTTGTAACATGTCACAGTTAATACATGTGGTAGTTGACAGCAGAAACAATGGCTTTTGTTAATGATTTGGAATTGTAACTTTTTGGTTTTTCACAGGACAAGCTCAATGATATTGATTTAAGAAGTGTCAGCCGTGACATCTAATTATCATCTTTGTTTGGTCTCATCTAATTATCATCTTTGTTCGGTCTGTCAGAAATCAAGACAGAATCAGATGATAAAAACAGTGGAGACTGGACAAGAGAGTCATGTGCTATGCAGGTCATCGAGTTCAATGAAAGTATTAGATTTACTTTTGTTCTGGACGAGATTTAAAAAAAATAGGTTTCTTATTTAAATATTTTCCCCTGGTATTGAATCAGAGAACTGTGGCTGAAACTAACAGCTATGGAGCAAAATTCACAAACAAGAAGCATGGCAACAAAGTTTGATTAAAAAAAGGATGCAGCATTATGTGTCCATAATGTGCAAGCAATGTGATTTTTGTTTTCATGTAAAACAAATCTACTTTTACAGATATCTTCAACAGCAAATTAAAATCTAATAGAACATAATGACAATTTATCAGTTGTAGATGATTATGTATGCAGATCTGACAAGTAATTGTATAAAATAATGACAATTTATAGTGTTACAAATAGTGTGATCTATATTCAATTCATGGAGTTTTTTTCATCAATCTTTGTGAAATCACCGAGATAAAAGAATCGCACAGAAAAAAGGTAGTTACTGTTATAGCATTTATATAGGCATGGTTTTAGTATAAATAACAGTCAATTATGAGGAAAATAACTAAAAACAATTAACCCATATCCCCAAATCATCAACTAAAAGTTATCATTTGGCTGCAGCAGCATCAGGCTCTGCTAGCTGTCTCCAAATCAGCTGCAGTAGTGACCCTAGCAGCCAGGCACAGCAGTGAGCCACTACAGTGAAACTAGTAGATAAAGAGTTAAAAAGTGATGGAGAAATACAAACAGTTTGTTAATGGATTTAAAATTATGGGTATTGTGAATTAAACTGACAAGGCTTTGGCTATCTTTATCAGTGTGTACCCTGCTGACTTGGGGATGCAGAATACAACTTATGTGTTCTCCTGAATGTTATGAGTGGATGCAAAGCTGTGGATTGAAACCAGTGTTGTTGGTGAAGATCCTGGTAGCTGAGTAGAGAGGAGGTCATCTGCTGCCACCCTGATGCTTTGGTATTAACTTCACGATGGGCACAAGAAAACAGTCTGATCAATCCACTAATCAAGCCAAGCTTCAGGGGATACGTTACAGACATGTCCAATTTCTCTGCCCACCATCCTTTTAGTGGTAACCTTTGTGATTAAATAAACAGTTTTGTGCTTCAAACCTTAGAAAGAACATAGCCTCTGAGGATGGTGGCAGGGGTCAATTGACCAAGGCTTCTTTTTTGCTCGAGTATAAATATCTATTATAGTCCTGACATAAGAAATGTAACAAATCAGCATAAATCTATCCCTTGCCGATTCTGAGGTGGGTGGGTAGCACAGGTGACTAAGCAATACTCTTCCAGTATGGAAAAATGAAACAAAACAAATACCAATAGAGTGAGACCTGGTCTCAAATGGACTAGAAATAATTCAAAGAGTGACTCAGATAAGGAACTCTTCCAAATCAGGAAACTGACCAGATTTCTCATCAGTAAATCCGGCAATGTGAATCAAATACTAGCAAACCTATCACCTTTCATGCCAGTTAAAGCACTTCTTGGCATTGATGGAGAGACAAATAATGTAAAACAACTTAATTAAAGACAACTGTTAGTAGAGAGTTGCTGCAAAGCTCATTCTGATAATCTATTTTGCTCAAAACAATTTGTGGAGATTAAAGTGTTTTCACACGAATCCCTTAACTAATCTAAAGTTATCATGTAATCAAGAGATTTGGATGGTTGCAGTGATGGACAGAAATTTCCCGAGATCAAAAAGTTTGTAGAAGTCACAACGCTACTCAACATAGCCAACAAATACTATACCACAGTTAAGATGGAGAAAGACATTCAACCAATTCTATTCCTACCAGACTGGCGTTACCTGTCCTTACCATGATACGATATCTCATGCTAGAAAAACAGCCCACATTTCCAGGTTGTTCATTTACAATAAGATTCTTTCTGAGCCCACAAACTCTGCAGTACTAGCACCCCCCCACCCCCCAGTTCCAGGTGATCACCCCAATCCAAATCTGATGCATTGGTGTGTACAGAATGGAGTAAGGTTCTTAAACTTGTATCAGGACTCCAGTAAAAACCAGTCCTGATTTTTCCACAAACACAGATGCGGACAAAATCTGGATCTAATGTCACCAGTTTGCTACCTGCAAGAACCAGAGAGACTGCAAATGAAATCTTTCAAGAAGAGCCAAGTCCACTGCTGTCTTTAGAGTCTCCTGGATTTTACTGGCTCTTGTAACACATAATTGGCTATACCATGCCAAAGAAATGGAAGCTAAATGCCTTTTTTAGCGACATACAAAAGCCGACAACCCAGCCTGGTTTGATCATGTATCAAACCAGCTATCCATAGATTACAAGTCCAATGCTCTGCCAACTGAGCTACTGCAGCTTCCACAGCCCATGACAGACACAAGGTCATACCATAAGCTCACAGCTTCCACAGCCCATAACAGACTCAAGGTCATACTATATACTCACAGCTTCCACAGCCCATGTCTGACACAAGGTCATACCATAAGCTCACAGCTTCCACAGCCCATGACAGACACAAGGTCATACCATAAGCTCACAGCTTCCACAGCCCATGACAATTACAAGGTCATACCATAAGCTCACTTGGTTTTATGTCCCAGTGATTTACAAATTGTTAAGTAAAATTTTGCATCAATGGATTGTATTATATACCAATACAAATTTACAAAAATTAAACCAGTTTTTTTACCTTAAGCAGCCGACATTGTTCCCGGTAGTCTTCATCCTCATCTGAATCACACTCAGGTAGTGGGTATATACTGATTCCATACTCATCTATCTGATCCATTATCTGAAATATTTATAAGAGCCCAGGTTGTTATCACAGTGACCTGGACATAAAATGTTTCAGGACAGGCTGGCAGACAAGGGTGACACATTTGTAAGGGGCATAAAACAGTACCGTTCGTTCTACAACTCATTTTCTCTAAGTGTGGTAAATTTTCCTTTATAACCATGTAGACATCACTAGAAGACCATGTCATTACACCCATTTAATCAGAGGGAGTAGTGACTGTAAGTTTTCAAGACAGCCATCAAGGAAACCATATTACATGTACAATTTGCAACAAAAATGCATTCAGAACCAACCAAGGCCTGTTCCAGTAAAATATACTTGGTACAGGGAAGGCACTTTTAATGTGAGGTAGTCAACCATAGATGCAATTTAGAACTTTTATTTTCATATGAATTGTCCAAGTAACCAGAGTACCTAACCATATACTTTTAAAAAAGTGCCTTCCATGGTTACGATGTATGTTTAAATGGAACTGACCTAAGTATCATAAGAAATATTCTGGTGAAAACTGCATGCTGAAATAGCCATCCTTTCAGAAGGCGTAGAAATGACAACACTTTCAAGATGGCCACCATGGTGGCTATATTGAGGGTCTCTTTGAATCATTTTCATTTAGGACTAACAAGACACTTCAGATGAAACCTTGATGTCAAAATGACTCTCCTTTTAAAAGCAGTAGCAATATTAAGATTTTCAAGATGTAGGAGATCAGGTTAGCATCATTTTAATTTAGGAGCAACAAAACATCATTAAAAAATCCTCTGCTGAAAATCCCATGCTGATATGAGTTTCTGTTTTTTTTGGAGTACAAGCAAGACTTTCAAGATAATTGCCATGTTCAATATCTGATTAACACCATATCCACTTAGGACCAGCTAGACATCACAATCATTCTGGTGAAGGCATAATGCTGATACCAGCAGCAATCTAGGAGAAGTAGCAATAATAAGATTTGGAAGATGGCCATTGTGGTGGCCATAATGGAGATCAGATTGACACCATTTTCATTTATAACCAACATCACAAGAAATCTTTCAGTTAAAACCCCTTGCTGACAAGACCATTCATTCAGGACATACAGTAATGAGATTTTGAATATGGCCACTGTGGTAGTCCCACTGGATGTCTATTTTCATTTAGGACCAACCTGAGAAGCAATAACAAGATCTTCAGGCTGGCCACTTTTGCAGCAATATTGGAACTCAGATCATACCTGATGTCTGTGAAAGACCTTTTCACTTAGGACAATCAAGTCCTTGGGATAAATGTGTGTGTGTGTAGTTTCATGGCAATGTGTATGTAGAGTTTCATGGCACTGTGTGTGTAGAGTTTCATGGCACAGTGTGTGCAGAGTTTCATGGCAATGTGCATGTAGAGATTCATGGCAATGTGTGTGTAGAGTTTCATGGCACTGTGTGTGTAGAGTTTCAAGACAATGTGTGTGTAGAGTTTCATGGCACTGAGTGTGTAGAGTTTCATGGCATGTGTGTGTAGAGTTTCATGGCAATGTGCATGTAGAGTTTCATGGCAATGTGTGTGTAGAATTTCATGGCACTGTGTGTGTAGAGTTTCAAGACAATGTGTGTGTAGAGTTTCATGGCACTGTGTATGTAGAGTTTCATGGCACTGAGTGTGTAGAGTTTCATGGCAATGTGTATGTATAGTTTCATTACAATGTGTGTGTGAGTTTCACGGTAATGTGTATGTAGAGTTTCATGACACTATATGAAGAGTTTCATGGCATCATGTGTGTAGAGTTTCATGGCAATGTGTATGCATAGTTTCATGGCACTGTGTGTGTGTGTGTTTGTGTAGAGTTTCATGGCACTGTGTGTGTAGAGTTTCATGGCAATGTGTATGTATAGTTTAGTGGCAATTTGTGTGTAGAGTTTCATCGCAATGTGTGTGTAGAGTTTCATGGCACTGTGTATGTTGAGTTTCATCACAATGTGTGTGTAGAGTTTCATGGAAATGTACATGTATAGTTTCATGGCAATGTGTGTGTAGAGTTTCATGGAAATGTGTATGGAGAGTTTCATGGCAATGTGTGTGTAGAGTTTCATGGTAATGTGTGTGTAGAGTTTCATGGCAATGTGTGCATAGAGTTTCATGGCAATGTGTATGTATAGTTTCATGGCAACGTGTGTGTAGAGTTTCATGGCAATGTGTGTGTAGAGTTTCATGGCACTGTGTATGTTGAGTTTCATGGCACTGTGTGTTGAGTTTCATGGCACTGTGTGTGTAGAATTTCATGGCAATGTGTATGTATAGTTTCATGGCAATGTGTGTAGAGTTTCATGGCAATGTGTGTGTAGAGTTTCATGGCAATGTGTGTGTAGAGTTTCATGGCACTGTGTATGTTGAGTTTCATGGCACTGTGTGTTGAGTTTCATGGCAATGTGTATGTTGAATTCATGGCAATGTGTGTGTAGAGTTTCATGGAAATGTGTATGGAAAGTTTCATGGCACTGTGTGTGTAGAGTTTCATGGCACTGTGTGTGTGTAGAGTTTCATGGCAATGTGTGTGAAGAGTTTCATGGCACTGTGTGTGTAGAGTTTCATGGCAATGTGTATGTAGAGCTTCATCGCACTGTATGTAGAGTTTCATGGCACTGTGTGTGTGTGTAGAGTTTCATGGCACTTTGTGTGTGTAGAGTTTCATGGCAATCCTCCAAGTAGTTTAAGAGGAACAGCAATAAGAAATATGTGCTAACAGACAGGGAGAAGACAACATCCCATAAACTACTCTTGTATGGAGTTAAAAATTACTTCTTTCCTTTCCTATATCCATTATAAAATCCTCTGTGCTAACACCTACCTTTTTCTTTAAATTCAAGACTTCTTGCTTTGTGAGGGTGTCAGCTTTAGCTATGACTGGCACAATGTTCACCTTGTGGTGTAAGGCTCTCATAAAGGCAATATCCAACGGTCTCATCCTGAAAGTTACACAAAGAGATCATTCAAAACATAATGGGAATATCCCATGGTCTCATCCTGAAAGTTTCACAAAGAGATCATTCCAAACATAATGGCAATATCCAATGGTCTCATCCTGAAAGTTACACAGAGGTCATTCCAAACATAATGGGAATATCCAATGGTCTCATCCTCCAAGTTACACAAAGAGATCATTCCAAACATAATGGCCAATCCATTCAACTCTCCTATTACTGTACAGTAAGGTGGGTGGCAATTTCAAATGCGTGCAAATATACAAAACATCAGTACCATATTTCAGAGATTGGTATTATTGACTCTATTTTAGTTTGCACCAAAATGCAAAATATACAGAAAGTACAAGCATGAAAAATAATCATGACAGTCTGGTGATGTAGTACTTAATAAAATATACTTAAAAACATTTGTTTATGAACTCTATAGCTTTTTGACAAAATGACTGTACATGCATAAACCTGATAAAGTTCATAATAAAAAAAGAATTTGTTTTAGATGATTCCTGTATCCTTATAAATTCTTAAGTTGTATTCAAAACAGCAATCACAAAATTGTATTATAATGTGTTTCTTGTTATATTTTGACCAAACATTTTGATTTCACACACATTTTACACATTTTCTTTTAACCAGTCTCCCAACTTTACTTTTCTGTTAATCTCTATCCAATATTCATTTTCACATAAACAACCCACTGAAATTCAATTCTTTTTTAGTCTTCAGTCTTCAACTACACTATTTTGGAAACCATCAATTGAAATAAAACTGCCAAGATACCAGGTAATAATTTCATAAACTGGATATCGTCAAAATTCTTTATTTAAGACTACCAAGTGAATTTTTCAGCTTTTATTGTTTAATTTAATAAAAGATAGGAAATATTGGTGAATTTTTTGGACCTGTGTTGTTCTTGAAACTGACACGCATGTGCACATAAAAACTCTCCTTTGCATCAACTGTGTCCCCTGCATCAAATCTGTGCATAAAAACTGTCCCATGCATCAAATGTGTGCATAAAAACTGTCCCTTGCATCAAATGTGTGCATAAAACTGTCCCATACATCAAATCTGTGCATAAAAACTGTCCCTTGCATCACACATCTCCAAAAAACTGTCCCATGCATCAAATGTGTGCATAAAAACTGTCCCTTGCATCAAATCTGGGCCTAAAAACTGTCCCCTGCATCAAATGTGTGCATAAAACCTGTCCTTTGCATCAAATCTGTGCACAGAATCTGTCCCTTGCATCTAATGTGTCTCCTGCATCAAATCTGTGCATAAAAACTGTCCCCTGCATCAGATATTTGAATAATAACTGTTGCTGCATTCAAAGATTACACTGTTCAAAGGGAGACAACTTTAATATTGCCTTACCCATGTCCTGATGGATTAATGAAGTAGAAACAACAATGAACTCGATTGTCCACAATATGTCTTCTGTTAAGTCCACTCTCATCATTAAGATAGCGCTCAAATTGGTCATCAACATACTGTATAATGGGCTTAAAGCTGAAAAGGTGTGAAAAATTTCATTACAAAGGATATACTGAATGAGAAAAAGTACCATAACTTCATTACATAGGACATATTGAATGGGAAAAAGTTAACAATGTCTTTTAAGCTGCATGTTAAGTTAAAATATGAAACTACTATACTAAGGATACACAAAAATCATCTTCCCATAATAGTCACATCCAATCATTAACAAAGCTAAGTATCACCAGTTAAGCATGTAACATAATACAGTGGAACCTGTCTTGAAAGACCACCACATCTGCCAGAATATAATGGTCTCTCGTGACAGGTCATAACACTATATAATCAATAAATCTGTACATGGAGAACCTGGTCTCTCATGGCAGTGGTCTCTCAAGACAGGTGTTACTGTACATATCAAGGTACCTGTTATGACACAGTAAGGTTAATGACTGTAATATTACAATTGCCCTGAAAAGTAGATAAAAGTGATCCAGTTATGGTGTCAACATATCTACATCACGCGATACCTCATAACATAAGTCTTGGTCTCCAAAGTTGTGTTGAAATTAAACTTAAAACTCTGGAGGAAAATAGATACATGGCTGTAAGGACTGAAGTCAAGGTGAAAAGAATCCCTTGAAGGGACTGATGCTCTAAAGAAAAGAATTTCCAGGAACTGAGGATCCCTTTAAGTGTCAAGTGTTGAAATGATTCCTGATATTCTTAATTTAGGACAAAGTAGACATCATTAGAAATTTTTGGTGAAAACCCAAAGTCATAATGATCATCCATTCAGGGAGAGTGGTGAAAAAAAGATTTTTAAGACAACGGTCATGGCAGCTATATTGGATATATGACTGACACCATTTTCATTTAGGGTTTGGTGAAACCCCCTGTCATATTCATCATCTGTTCTGGAGGAGTAGAAACAACAAGATTTTTAAGACATCAAGGCAGCCATATTGAATCTACAAATGGCACCATTTTTATTTATGAGCAACTAAGTGTCATAAGAAGTCTCTTGGCAAAACCCCCATGTTGATATAGCCATCCATTTAAAGAGGAATCCATTCAGGGGTAGTAGCTATAATAGGATTCTTTAAGATGGCAATTGTGGTGGTCCTATTGGATGTCAGATCTGAACCATTTTCATTTAACTGGACATCATAATAAGTCTTCTGGTGAAAATCCCATGTCAATAAGGCTTTCTATTCAAGTAGAGTTATGATAAGAATTTTAAGATGGCTGCATTGGTGGCCATATTGGACATTAGATCAACACAATTTTTTTATTTAGCACCAACTAGACATCACAAGAAGTATTTTAGTGAAAAACCCATGCTGATATGACCATCCAGCAATAACAAGACATTCTGATGTTGTGGCCATACTGGATTTCAGATTGGCATCATTTCATTAAGGACCAAATAGACTTCACTAGAAGTCTTTCCATAATAACCTAATTTTGATATGACCATTCATTCAAGGGGAATAGTGATAACAAGATTTTTAAAATGGCCACTGTGGCAGTGATACTGGATTTCCAAGCATTACTATTTTCAAATAGGACCAACCAACTAGACCATGGGATGAATGTGCAAATAAAGTTTCAAGGCAATCCTCCAAGCAGTTTTGTAGTAGTGATAACAAACTTATGTACACTGGACAACAGCCCATCTCATACGCCTTGACCAGTAGAACAATATCTTAAAAAAAAAGGATAAAGGTTTCACTATTTTCAGTAAGGGCTGCCATATTTTATGATTAATCAGCATCACTTGTACAAGCTTGAAAGATCTTCATGTCAGATTCTGCCAAGTTTTGGTTGAATCTTAGTCTAAATAGTAGCTACTTACAGATAACACATGGGAGTAGAACCATATCATAAGCTTACTTGTCATTAAGACCCAATTAGCTTTAAAAAATATGAGCATGGAAAGTGTAAGTTCTATACCAGTCTACATGGGCAAGGAAAACAAGTTCTATACAGTCTAAATGGGCAAGGAAAATAAGTTCTATACTAGTCTACCCTGGCAAGGAAAATATAAGTTCTATACCAGTCTACAGAGTTTAACGAGTCTCCAAATCCTGGTGTATCGACAACAGTCAGCCGTAGTTTGACTCCTCTTTCCTCTATCTCTACTGTTGAGGCATCGATTTTAACTGTCTGTGAGATTTTCTCTGTAAAATAGAAAAGAACTTTAATATTCAAAATATGTTTGTGAAGCTTCATCAAGCTGCCAATGCATGACTCTCTTAAATATTTTCTTGGCAAAAGTAATATTTAATCAACACTGAAAGGAAATCTGGTTGCAAAAAATCCAAGAAACAATGACACTGACATTTTACCCATTTGTTTCAAAATGCCTGTGAAAGAAAACCAAAAGTTCAATAGTTCATGTACTTATACAAACATGCAGGGTCTAATCTAGAACTGCAAATTAAGGGGGGGGGGGGAAATGCCCCACCTCTCTTTGAAGAAAAGGGTGAAATTTTCTAAATGTTAAGGATTTCATGAAGAAAGGAAAAATTGCTTACTAACATTATGTGCAATTTCCATGAGATTTAACAATGACTTTATTGTGTGATTTTCATGCCTTCTGTTGAATTATCACTGTTACTTTAATGCATGATTTTCATGCATTCTGTCGATTTATCTGCGATGTCAATGTGATTTTCATGCATTCTGTTGACTTGTCACAGTGACTTCAATGTGTGATTTTCATTATTCTGTTGATTTCTCAGAGTGACTTTAATTTGTGATTATCATGCATTCTGTTGATCTAACACAGTGACTTATGAAATTCACCCAAAACTCACAACTAGGAATATACCCCAAACATGTACACTCATTCATCCACCATAAACAAAAAGCTAAGGACACCTGACACTATCACTATACTAGAGACAACATGTTTGAAGGGGAAAACTGAGTTGGGAAGTGTAGCAGATGATGAGTGATTCTTGGGCAAAGCCCCTTGGTGAGAAGGAGAAATGTTTCTCTATTTCATCTTGTTGTACATGACATCCTCATAACAGAAGAACTGTGTGACATGTGACAAAACAAAGCGAACAATTTAACTTACGGTGATCAAATTCACTGAAATAAATGTTTCCAGAATTAGAAGTCATATTATTTTAATGTACGATTCAGTTGGGGAAAAAAGACATAAATAAATGCTGGTTCGATATCACAGAGACAGAATATCAAGTTTTCAAGTTTTAATCACCAAGACAAATTTATTAAGAAGAATTGTATCTCTATTAGTCTTGGTCCCAACACATCCATATTTCTTGGCTATGCTGGAAGTAGGGAACAATGTTCTGAAACATCCTGTCATGTATATTTAATTTGCACTGCTTGTTTGTTAGGGTCTTTTTTGTGTTTTTAATTTTGTTACATACTATTGTAATGTAACATTGCATGTTGGACTTGATCTTGTCCAAAACTGAGTTCATTTCTTCTTAACCTGAATTGATGTTTCTCTGTAAACAACTGATACATAGCTAAATTGTTATGCCTGGGTTTAAAATCAGAATTATTATTAACAGAAGTAAATATGTTTATTTGGGTCCAAGTCTAGATTATGGAATTTCCTTAGTGTATTTGACATAGTCCATGTACTGGTTTCTAATAATAACTAATATTTTTATTTTGTAAATATCTGGATAATACTAGAAGGTTATTTTCCATTTGGTAATATTCTTTTTTTTTTATAGAAAATGCTAATGTGACCCGAGGGCAAGTAAAGAACTATATAATCTTGTAACTGAGAGGATTATTCATTTGTGCTTCAAGTTCTAGCACAATCAAATTGTATTATACATTGTGTCCAGTATTATTTCAGGCTGGAATCTGAATTTTTCAAATTACTGAATTCAAGTGATTATTTTCTCTCGAAATACAAAAGTGCTCTGATAAAATTCTTGGATAGAGACATTCACTGGAAATTATAGTGAATTCAAACCTGAAATTATACTACATGTACTGTGATTCAACAAAAGACTGTTGGCACATCAACACTCTACAAGCTACAACAGACACAACGCCTTCAGTTTTGGAGTTAGACTTCTACTAAATTTTATTCAGGATTTTTAAAAATTAGGACTTGTGTCTGTAATTCTAGGATTATCTAGGATTTAATTGTTAGTACTGTAAGTTCCTTTTTATTACATTTATACTTTGTATTCAAGGGCAGTAAATTATTTCTTAAATTTTATAAAGCTTGTTGCTTTTCAATCTTTTCTGTTACTTATTTTAAGCGCATAAGACTTGTAACAATCCCATGCCAAGATGAGTAGTAACAAAAGTAGACTGGTTTTAAAGTGAAACTTTGTTACCATGACATGCGTTTTAATGATTGATAAATTGTTGTGCCGTACAAATATTTCTGAATTATGACCCTAGGTCTTGGAAACGCTTTATCACACATATCTGGACGCAAAGTTTTTTTTATCTGGGACACAGAAAATCACTTATATGGGAGTTCTCCGTATGCACACAACAGCAGGGAGGCAAATTCAAGGGCTTGCCAGTCTTGCTACAGCCACTTGCTGAGTAGGAAAATGTGCTGGTCAATTAATCATTTTAGTTGTGCTGATATTTACAATGACAGAATTCAGTTGCTGAAAGACCCCCACATGTGCATGTTGTCATTAAAAAAGTACATCAAAGAACATAATGCAATAGCTGGGTGGCAAGTTCAAAGACACTGAATGGCTGCTGAGTCATCAGAATTTATGCTGTTATTTACAATGTTTGAATTCTGATGCAGAACGACCCTGAGATCTACATGTGGTTATTTATAAGAGTACAGTACATAAAATGAACAACTTTGGCTTTCATTATTGTGTTCGTTTTCTAATGTAGCTGAATAAGCAGTGCACGTGACCTCAAAATCAAGACATGTTGAGACTTGGACAAAATTACATTTGCAAATTTGGAGAAGTATTTTGGGCATAAATGGCAAATTGACGAAGATTGTAATGAGATTCAGAAGAGTGCTAAGGTTCCTTGAAGTGATGGTTTGGATGGAACAGCAGCCAAGTGTAAGAAAGTGTGTGATGCCTGACTTAGCAGTGTTTGGAATAAGGCCTTTCCTTGGATTGACAAAATTCAGTCTCACTCTACTAGACAAACAAGAGCTGTATGTCTGTGGTGTAAAGAATCTGGAAATTAATCTTAATGGCAAACAATAGTTCTTCTAATCCACATGTTCCATATTTTCTGGGAGGGGACTGCAACTTTTGCTGGTGGGACTCCTGTTTTTACCAAAATGGGAGTCCTGGACTCATAGTTTTAAAATCCTAGTGATGAGTAATTACATGATTTTGCAAGATCCCTATTTTTTTTTTTTTAATTATACGGTCTCAATAGATTTGACTTCCACATACCTTCCAAAATATGTATAGTTCTCCAATAAGTGACTTGGAAAATGTACAAAAGATAATGGAATCTTTCCAAATATTGTTGTTTGAGCCTTAAAATCTATTTTTTAGTTGGTGGTGTTTCATTAATTGTTATTTCTCCATATGCTCAAAGTATGTACATGTAGACTGGCACTCATTTACCTCTTGTACCTGTTAGTGAAAATGAAACTGTGACATTTTTTCTAACCCTGCAAATATGTTACTGCATACAATGTCATTTTACCATGAAGATAACACACAACAAAAAAAAAAAAATGGACAAAATGAATCATAATTTGGAGTGCAGATTTTCAGTACAAAAAAAATTATCTGCTCAGTTTGCTGCAATCAGAGATGTTGGCATCTACAGTACTAATATATATTACCGGAATCTTCTCAGTAATTCAATGCTAAGAATCCCACAAAGGATACCAATGTAAACCCCAATTTCACATTATACTGCATTCCTGAGAAACTTTGTGTATGTTACATTTGCAATGACTCAGATCCATCCATCAATGGGAAGCCAAATCTTCATCTCAATCGAACACATAAAAAATGGCAGTTCCTGCTTGGGAATTTATGCTGCATGCCCACGTATATATGTGAATGATGCACATCTTGGTGCATTTATCTGTTTATCTGCTTCTGGATTAAAATTTATTTGCATAAACATATAAACATGAGATGTAGTTAAGTCAAATACATACAAATTGGGAGTTTACTATATAGTACATATATTTTAAAAATGGGGTGATTAAACCTGATTTTCATACATTTCTTACAGTCAGGGACTCTTCCCATAGAATGAAAGAGAAAAGACGATGTTGTATCAAACAATGCTAAGCACTGTGTCTCCAAACAATACTATTCATATACCACATTGGTAATTTTCAGAATACATGGATGCACAGATTTAGACAATAACATCCTAGGTTACTAATCAGCTGCAACAAAAATTTATCAATTGTGTGACCTTGACCTTTGACCTATTTACCCAAACACTAAATGATTATTTCTTACTCAATGTGCAAGCTATTCACAAAGTTTAGTCCAGATATGTTGTGTAGAACTAATTTTACCATGCAGAAACCATTGTTTTTCTTTAGGTTGTTGTTGTTGTTGTTGTAGGGTTTAACGCCATTTTTCAGCACAAGATAGGCTATACATGGTGGACAGTATTAATGGTGGAGGAAGAACCCAGGAAAACTCCGGAAAGAACCTCCGACCTATGAGAAGCTATTGGCAAGCTTTCTCACATACCCACATTGGCTGAATCTGAGACTCGAATTCATGCCGACAGAGATGGCAGTGATCTGTAACGGCGAGTGCTTTAGAGCACTCGGGGCCCCGTTTTTCTTTACGTAACAGTGACTCTGACCTTTAATCTTTTAACCTCATAACTGATAGGCTTCTTCCTTAACCAAGTGCAAGGTATCCACAAAGCTCGATCCAGGTATGCAAAGTTAAGCTAATGGTATTATGTCAAAACCATTTTCTTTTTCAGTAAAATTGTTCTTGACCTTTGACCTAAAAATCAATAAGCTTTCCCTTAACACAAATGCGAGCTATCCACAAAGTCTGACAAAGTATGGTTTTGAAGGAACAGAAGTTATTGTGTGGAAAAGGATAAGTTACCAGACAGACAGAAAGACAGACAGGCACACAGGGTCAAAGAATAAAATGATTCGACACCTTGTGGGCATATAAAAGATGAAGAGAATATAAAGCAAGTTTATATCTTAACTGGTGATCTTTTTTCTTCTTATAATGAAGTTTCAATGGTATGTAGGGGGTTGTAAGAATAATATAATGGTGTGTTACCTTGTGCTGATGGTATGTGTCGTTCAGGATACAGGTCTGTCAGAAATAGACTGTTTACTAGTGTAGACTTTCCTAAGCCAGATTCACCTGCATACAAGAAAAAAAAAGACAGAAATTAACTGAAAAGACTGTTTTGTCTTATTCGCTCATTCGGTGCAGAATTTGTAAACCTAACAACTATACATCTTAATGTAAAATAAAAGTAGAAAGGTTACTGTCAACAACTACAGTAAAGATTGTTCATATTTCACATGGGATTGGGATTTTCAGAATGTCACAGCGGAGAAACACTATATCCAAATTTGTCATTTATTTTTTAAATTGTTTATATACTTGTCCATGTCAATGACATTGGACACACATATAGTAAACAATTTATACTGGCATGGTTACTGTCATAACTCACATGTGATACAATTTTCGTACAACATACACTGGTATAAACAAATCATCATGAAGGAAAAATAATGATAAATTAAGAAGTTTTACAATGTGATGAAAGTGTCACCAAACATTTACATCTACCAGCTGGTGAAAAATAAAAGAGAAACCCAACTCTTAGGTGAAAATGTCTTTGTTCCATAACTTAACGACTGGTAAAGTAATCCTTTATTTATTTGGATGCAAAGATATTGTCAGTAGTCAATGTTTATTTTATTAAGATGTACTTAATTAGTCAACATACAGGAACAGAATGATAGTTAAAGGATATTTTTAAATCATTTGGTAAAAAATATATAAAATAAACAAATTTTCATCCTTTAATTGAACTGAAGATGAAACCCATGATTCTAACGTAACTGATTATGAATGGCGTCTGATTATCACACCTTTGTTGCCTGTTGTCTTTGTTATTTACTGATTTTGAGTAATGTGTGATTATTGCAGCTTCAGTGACCACTAGCCTACTTTTTTGACAAGAAAGGTTAAATGCGAGAGAAATAAGAAACATACACACAAAACTATCACTTACAGATCATTCAAAAATTTTAATGAAGAATAATTTCTCAATGACCTATATAAAGTTCCATGGAATATGATCCAAAATTTGGATGACATTGATGAAGCTCTGAGGGTGTGGACTGACTTATTTATGGTTGTAGTCTCCAAGCATGCACCACTGAAAGTACATCGGGTAAAGAATGAAACCAACCTAACTGGCTTACTACTGAAATCCTAGACACTATGAAAACATGAGACCATTTCAAGGCTATGGGAAACCATGCACAATATAAAGTATGGAGAAATAAATTAAGTATGATTAAGAAAGCTCAACAAACTTATTATCAATCGTTGCTTGAAAACACAATCTCCATTTGGAAAGTCTTCAATAAACTCACTGGAGGTACACACAAAGATCAGACAAATAAAATTCACTCATTTCTGGTAAATGACACCATAGTCACTGATGACAATGACATTGCAAATGTTTTCAATCATTTTTTCACCAATATTACCACAAAGTTAAAAGAACCAGTGATAGAAAACAACTTTAATGGACTGAAAAAGTTCTGCAGCAGCAAAATCACTAAGGAGGTATGTTTCTCTATCCCACCAGTATCAAAACACTTTGTTAAAAAATGTCTCAGTGAACTACAGGACTTGATCAGATTGGTCCATGACTCATTAAATCTTCTGCCTCTGCTATTTTGGAGAGCATAACATTCATAATCAATTTAAGTATTGCAACCACATCTGTCCCCAAAATATGGAAAACTGCAAAAGTAACTCCTATTCACAAATCTGGTTCTAAGGATGATGCTGATAACTTCTGGCCAATCCCAATACTACCAAACTTGTCAAAATTGATTGAAAAACATGTCCATGACTCATTCATGTCATATTATCCAAACACTTGCTGTTACACCCTAATCAGTCAGGCTTAAGACAGAAACATTCATGTGAGACTGCCTTGATCTCCCTAACTGATAAATGGCTTCAAGCATTTGACCAAGGTAGAATAATAGGATCTGTATTTGTAGATTTCAGGAAAGCTTTTGACATGGTGGATCATGAAATCCTTTTGAAGAAACTAAAAATCTACCAATGTGATGAAAGCAGTTAGATGGTTTACTTCATACTTAAGTGAAAGAATACAACATGTTTATATAAATAATGTTCTGTCTGAACCTGGAACAATTAGATATGGAGTACCACAAGGCTCAATTCTAGGTCCATTACTATTTATTTTATTTATTAATAACCTACCACTTTTACTAAGGGACTCGATATCATCTATAGATCTCAATGCAGATGACACACATTGTCAGACATCCAAAACACAAAGCATGAACCTGAAATTTCTTTACAGAATGCCCTAAACAAACTGGACAACTGGTGCACATGCAATGGCATGGTGGTATATACTGGTAAAACTAAAATATTACTTATCTCAACACGGCAAAAAAGGACAACTCTTGACAGTGATGAACTATGTCTGATATGGAAGGATACAAATTTGCAAATGGTCTGTCATGATAGACTACTTGGTGTTTTGGTAGATAATAACCTATCATGGACTGAACATATCAAACATATCAGTAAAAAAGTCAATTCAAGTTTATGGCTTCTCAGTAGGATAAGACATTTTCTCCCTGAAAGGCACAGAAAACTATTTTATAACAGTTAATTACAACCCTATTTAGACTACTGTAATACAGTATGGGATAATTCAAATGATAAAAACATAGCAAAGCTGGCACATCTTCAAAAAAGAGCATTTGGGCTAATATCAATCCAAAAAGAAAGCAAGGAAAATTTAGCTGGCAAGTTAAAAATATTACCTATTAAAGACCGAATCCATTTGAGAAAAGAAAAATTAATGTACAGGATATCCAATAATAGTGCTCCTGAATATTTACAATCACTATTCCAGTATAGGCTACCTGGCAATACCCCACCTGCGATACATGTCTACCAAACAGTATAAAATTCCCAAACCAATAAGGAATTATTTTAAAAAAGTTTCCAATACTCTGGAACATTGCTCTGGAATAGTATTCCAGTTGAGATTAGAAAGGCCCACTCTTTTCCCTTCCAAACCCAATATATCCAGTGGCTTCAGAGATGCAGGTAAAATAAATTCCTTTGTATGAGGACCTCAAGGTAGATTAGTTCTTAGCTAACTGTGTTACACTCTATAAATAAGGTCATTACTATTATATTATTATCATTATTATTATTATTATTATTATTATTATTATTATTATATCACAAGTAATGATCTCATTCTGTGTAACTGTGACAATGCTATCACAAGTAAAGACTCATTCCTGCCTGAACCTTAGGTGCTTTTGCCATATTCACGTGGATAAGATGGATCGTATTGTCACAGAATAAGGCCAGAAATAACTTGGTTTTGCCTTAGATCTATTTTTCACCTTTATTCGTTGTGCAGGTGTACAACGTTACCTGGGGTAAATCATTGTTTCTCCAGGTAAGTGACTCTAAAACTACATGCGATGAGAGTCACGAAAAGCTTGGTATACATGAGTATTTTACCCTGACTATTATTCACTGTCCTATGGATTTAAGGTTGATTCTATTACAAACTGACACATTGGTCATTTGGATCTTGTCGAGGAGTGTATGTTCTCCATTTCTGTCTACAGCCATAGGGGCAAGTGTTACATTTTTATTTGATATGTGAAGCGCATTCAGTTTTAATGTCATAGTGTGAAATGTTGTCTTTACCACTACGCAGATTTGAAACGAACTTTTGAATTGTTACAAGTTCCTATTAAGCGTTTAAGTTAGTAGCATGTATCTATAGATTGTAATTATGTACCTTTTATTATGACCAGTTTGGTTTTATTATTGGAGCTGTGTATGTGGATGCATAGCGGTGGAGCTGTGTATGTGGATGCATAGCGGTGGAGCTGTGTATGTGGATGCATAGTGGTGGAGCTGTGTATGTGGATGCATAGCGGTGGAGCTGTGCATGTGGATGCATAGCGGTGGAGCTGTGTATGTGGATGCATAGCGGTGGAGCTGTGCATGTGGATGCATAGCGGTGGAGCTGTGTATGTGGATGCATAGATGTATAGCTGTGTAGCTGTGTAGCTGTGTGTATGTGTATGCAGATACATCAGACTGACGGTCTGGCTGTCTGTATGTCTGTATGGGGTGGAATCAAGTCCATACATGGAAGGAACTGCATGATGTATAAACTTGTGTGCATGGTGGATCTGTGAAGGATGGATGGGGCCAAAACAAGTGAGCCGACCCAGGAATTCCGGAGAACTGTGTGGTTTTGACAAATGGACTCGTAAACCAAGTCAAATGGTTTTGGATGCAAGTTTGTACAAATATTTATCGTATGACTGAGTCACGAGTCATTGTTTGGTGCAATCGTGGTATTGTTTAACATTGAATGTATTTGTTTCAATTGATGATGTTTTAATTGAATACAATTGAGTTATGTTATCATCACATGAGATTATTTGAGTCTCATTTACATTTCAGGAGATTATGTGAATCTCAATTTCATTTACATTACATGAGATTATGTGAATCTCAATCTCGGTTACAGTACGTGAGATTATGTGGATCTCACTTTCATTTTGAATATTTGCATTTCACTTTCATTTATGTTTTTCATTTGCGAATGTGTGAGTAATTGAATGAGTCATGTTTGGAGCGTGAAAGAATCACTATATATATATTTTTTTATCAATTCATTTCATAAACCTATATCATTCATCACATTGTGTTTGTGCTGTTCATTTAGTCCAAGAAGAAAAGCCCACTCGGTTTCAATTCTGTTACACATATTAGTCTTATCGATGCTTTGCAGGCGAGTTTGTTTGCCTATGGATTTTATGGGACATCAACATCGTATGGCCATCCAGCTCCACAAAAAAGGTTATGATAAAAAATGTATGCATCAGAAAGGTTTAATTCCAACAACTGATAAAAGTTAAAAAATAACACAACAATATGGTGAAAATTAATGAAGGTTCACAATCAATGGTGTGTATAAAGGTTACTTAGATAATAAAAGATACATTAGGTTGATTAACAGTACAAACATTGGTAAATAATACTCAAAGGAAACAGGATTGCATACAAGCTATATTTTTTAATAAATGTTAAATATTCTAGGAAATTTAAGATAAAAGGCACATTTATCATATCATAAAGTTCCTTCATGTCCTGAACATTGTAGTAATGATCTTGTGTAGATTGGACATCAAAACAATATATCATACAGTGCTTTATGGTGAAAGGTTCATTACAAAAGAAATGCACTCAGGTGGGTCTTCACCCTTAGATATGTAAGAGTGGGTTATACAAACATGACCAATTCTAATTCTTGCAATGACTACATCGTCCCTATGGATGATTCTTTAGGAAGGAGGCCATTTGCCCAAGTTTGGTTTGATCACATGGAACATGCCATCGACAGCAACACTCCATGATGCCCACAACCCACCAAACAAGGTCCTCTTGACAACAGGTTCGAAATCAGTGTATGGAACCTCAAAACCAGACAGCTACACTGATAGGGCCGCTCCAGCAACACGGTTGGGCCCTACCACCACCCTCAACATGGACATAACTGGAAAACCTGCAGTACACTATACTGTGAGAGGCTCACAGCCAGGATTGCCCAATGAGACCATTGGTCAGCAATGGGCCTTCCAATGTCCCATTGTGTAGTGACTGACGCACTGACAGTGAATTGGAGAAGCTGAGGGAGCCCAAAATATATCTGGTTTTGATACATTTCAGGGCAAGGTCTAGTGCCCCGATATTGGCTGAAAATATTGATACATCATCTAACAAGCGAACTTCCAGAGTGCAGCTTCCACCAAGTCTGCAGCAATGTCCTTGTCATCACCTGTTCCCCCAGAGTAAACTCTTGAATAGTTCTTAAACCTGGAGAGAAGTTCCCTTTAAGAGTTTTGAAAAATGGAAGGATTTGTCTGATTTTTTTTTTCCTTCATGCAGCATAAGAATTACTTTGAGTTCTTTAAGAAGCCAAGGAGGTTCCACAGAAATAAAAGACTTTTGGATTGTTTGCAAGGTCAATCTCTGTATTTCCATGACCGGGAGAGGTGAGACAAAAAAATAAATTATCTATTTTGAGATAACTTCATATACAATCTCAAAAGCCACTGCTGTTTATAACTTTAAGCGGTCCCCTTTTAACTGTTAAAATTGTAAATGTTGATGAACTGCACATATACATTATCTTTTTACAATGTTATTATTAAAACATATGAAACTAGCATACTCACCTACAACCATAAGTGTAAATTCAAAGCCCTTTTTGACTGACTTCCTGTGGACTTGATTGGGGAGGTTGGCAAAGCCCACATACCCAGGCTGCTCTGGATTAACAAACTGAAATGAAACAAGTCCTCACTTCATCTATAGGTCTGCAAATGTGTGTGCAAGTCATTATGATCAGTGTCCACAGCAGTCAAATCTGATTAAAATCAGATCTCCACTGTTTTACAGAAAGATCTAACAGCATCTGCTTAGGGGTCATGTTCTGGCAACTTATGTTATTACCATAATTGCTAATTTTATTAGCCAATCAGATGAAGTCTTATATCTTCACATTCAGAGACCGATCAGTATAGATGAAGAGAATGAATGTGTACCAAACTTTTTGATTCACTTTCAGATTTTTGAAAGCTGCATTTCCATTGGCTAATTCAAAGGTTGCCAGAACAGGACCCATAAGCGGTTGCCATCAGATCTTCACACAGAATAGCTGAGATCTGACTTTAACCAGAGCACAGCAGGCAATAGGTCCTCAGTAGCTTAGGAGTTGTAGTGTTAAGAAATCTGAGCCAACAGATGGATGATGGATAACAGACCATCCTTCAAGCTCTCCTGGTCTTTGACCAGTAGAGCTAAAAATAGTAACATTTTACAGTTGCTGGATCTTAATGACATGGATTTCAACATTGTTGTTGTTGCTGATGTCATTTTTTGCAAGATTCTTTTTCATTCTCCACCTCTTCACCTCCTCCATCTGTAAATAGGGGTTAGGGAGTCAGGGTTATAGATGCTATATGTCTGTCTGTCCATACACATTTTAATTTCTTTGTAGGACATAATTATCAAAATGATCCAGGCATTTTCACCAAATGAAGATATCTCTCCATTATGTGGTGATGGTGGGGATATTGCTGTTGCTATGTCTGTCTGTTGGTTTGCAACATTTGCACGTATGGACTATAACTCGAGAACTGTTCAAGGCACTGCAATTAAACTTGGTATACCAATTGTAATGTGTCGAATTTTGAAAAGGTATGGAACCTTAAAATTGAATTCATTGTGCATTAAAATTTTATTACAGTCAAGCCAGCAAATTCTTTGTGAAGGGTCACTTTGACCTATTCTTCATGTCAGTGTTAAACTTGAAAGGCCAGCATCTATAGCTCATTTAGAATTGACCCGGGCATCGCAACGCTGTCCTGAGAAAGTAAATATTAAAGTTACCGACCATAACTGCTTTGAGTTGAATCCCATGTCAAATAGTAATTTTCAAAGGGAAGTTGATACACATTGTATTTCTCAGATTCCAGGCTTTCAAAATCTGACAAAAGAAATAATTATCTTGGGGAAAAATTAGGAACCACTAATTACGATTGGTCAGTTTAAATTAAAGTGTACACTTTGGAAGTAATGTGAATTTAAAAGTAATGACCTTGGTCGAATTTCTTTAGTCCGAGTTTTTTCCTATGAGAGGACAAGACTTGGCTTTGGGGAAACCTAAAGAATAGTGCTTTCCTCGTTAAACAGGTAAATGGGGACCAGGTGGCTCTCTTGTAAGAAAAGACAGGCTTTAGTGCTAGGATGCACAATAGCTGAAAAAACAGCATTAAGGTATGCAATTTTAATTTTCATGTAATTTTCTATTTGTCTTATTTATGCAAATGTGTTTGATATGACTAGGATTCATACTATGTATAGTTTATTCGATTTCATGGAAATCTGTTGATATGCTAGAGTTGTTATGCAATTTATTTCTTTAATTTTACAGTTACTTGTTCACTGATAGAATTGTCTGACTGCAAGTGATCCAAATTTTCAGATGTGTAGGATTTCATAGGGTTATATGAATTAATTTCCTTTGTCTGTTAGGACGATACTGATTCTCCTGAGTTAACAATAATTGCATACTTATATATGATTTTGTAATGCTTAAAGAATCTTGTAGGTTAGGGATTGCTATGAGCTAGAAGTTAGTGAATCTTATGCAATAGTAATCGAGCCTGCATCTTATTGAGTGGAATTGACTAGACTAGATGTCTAAGGAGTCATGTGGTAGCGTATGCAGAGAGATAAGGGAATGTTAAATACACCACTCACTTGTTAATTTATGGTCAGTTGCTGGAAGCAAGAGTGATGATCTATCGAATTAGGTCAGACTTGGATGTATATTACAGGGGCATTTTTAATAGAGATAACGATTGTACCTTATTCGAAATACAGTCTAATTAATCATTAAGGTCACATTATGTCAGAATTTTTTGCAGTGTTTGGATAGCTAGTTTATGCTTTCTGACTAACGAAAGTGAGAGAATTTTATATATGCATAGAAGATGTTACATATAGAGATTTAGTGGTAATCTTGTCATTCAAGGAAACAGCTCCCAGGAACAGAAGGGGACAGTCCAAAGACTAAAGTCCAGAAAGAGATGAAGCATTCAGAATAGGAAGATCAAGGAAGATCAACATATACACGTAGGGGGAAAGATGTGTGATACAGGGAGATGAAGACAGAAAGCGACACTAGGTGATGCAAATCAGGTGTGGACATTGTGCTCTTTTCACCACTCGTTACCATGATGAACGAATCCAAAATAAAACACTGGTATTGAGATTCTGTTAATGTAAATTTGTTTGAATTGAAGCTGACACTATTAGTTTTTTGTTATCAATTAAATTTTTATTTTCTTGTCTAAAGGGGGCTCGTATTGTATTATTTCTTCTCAATAGTCTTGCTCAGTTCTCTGTTGATGTTCTATCTATCTACTCACACCGGGCAATAAAATCGAGGGAGGTCATCCTCTAGATAACGACTGCCAAATCTACTTAACTATTCCTCTTTACCAAGACGGGCAACATTACACCAATCAAGTAAGTTAAGTAGAGCCCCATTTCATAATTCAAATTTTGCAGATTACTTATTCATTACCATGAAAATGAATTACTATATAATTAGCATAAACATCAATTAAATTATAATATGTCATATACAAATTGAGATTAATGGACCACAAAGTATTTTCTGCATTACTTTAAAGTCTTGGACTTTGGGGTCCTTACAGACACTCCAAATAGCCTGTATTTGAACTCTTATTCTTTATGCATTTTGAAGTGTCAAAAGATATTGTTAATAACACAAGAACTTATGGTGATAGATTATACTAAATTTTTCATCAACAGTTTCATCACCACAGAAAAATATTAATCCCTTCCTCACAATTATCTGCACGATATTAGAATATATTCACAGAAAGCATCTGCAGTCAATTAAAGTAGATTCCATGTAATATGAAGCAACTACAGACCACTGAGCCTGGTCCTAATTGATAATTTTGTTCAGGTTACATCTGGTGCAGTAAACAAAGTTCATTATGTAACTCAATTACTGGGTAAATACCAGTGTGTTACAATAGCAGAAAAACTGATACTTTTATGGTGTAATGACTTCAATCCTGACAGAACTTGTGGTATGGAGTAGAAGAAAAGGATATTTTTTTGTGATAATTCTAGTGACGATAGTAAAGTAGAACACTGTTGATTACACAGACTCATCAGGAAACAATGGAGTTTGCTTTGATAAAGGCTAAACTGGACAGCTAATAATTTTTATACACAAACTGTGTATCCTGTCCGTACAATCAAAAACTTGTGAAAAAGTAGTATTAATATAGACGCCATTGTTGAGGTGGCATTATGATGATTGAATGATTAGTCATTTTTGAGAGGTATTAATTCGACTGTTATTAGGCTTTTGGGGCGGTATGATGATGACAGTAATTATTATTAATTTTTGAGCTGGTATTATGATGACTGTAATGATTAGTCATTTCTGAGGTGGTATTATGGTTATAATTATTAGTCACAAGATATATCCAATAAATAGTAAAATATACCCTCACAGCCGCTGTCACCCATCTTCCTCTGCAGAAATATCCAATATACAGTAAAACAATGATTCAGCCCCTCTGTAACCCCTCACCCCCTGCAGACATATCCAACACACAGTAAAACGTACTGACCCTGCCCCTCTACAACCCCCTCTTGAAGCGGATTTTTCAATCTTGTTGAAATTCTCAAAACTTCTGACATTGAAAAATACTGAATGTCTGAATTAATCAGAAGAAACAGAATCACTTGTCACAAATAATTTTCTGTCATCATCTTTTATGTGGAGTCAAACATTTTTTGTTTTCAGAAATATTATCTGGGTTTAATTTGAGTATGTTTTCTCATACAAAAACTTGGCCCAGTAGAAAATGCTACATGTGTAAAAAGTTTCATTAGAAATGTTTCATTCCGAGTTCAACCATTATTATTATTATTATTATTAACAGAGAAGATATTTTTTGTAGCATTCACTAACCAGTCAGCCTTTTAGTTTCAGTCAACTTCAGCTTTACTGTTAGATCAAGCTGGTCAATATCAGTTTAACTTGAACAAAATCACTATTATCAGCTGGAAACAGCTGCACCACTTCATAGACCCCCCTCAATTATATGACTCACTAATGTAAGCCCCCAGACATTTTCCAAATGTAAATACACTGTACAAAGCTCTCTTTCTCATCAATCTGAAACTGGTTTTCCTCTACATGCATTCCTTTTCATTTTTTGTCCTGTATTTCTCAACGACTTGAAATATTAATAGTTTTTCTCCTGGTTCAATCCAAACAATCACATTTTTTCCAAATGCTGTAAAAAATATTAAATTTAATCACTGGCATCACCATTAATTCTGTGGGAAGTTGCTGCTATGACTAATGCCCCTGATGACCCTGGGGAAGGTTACGTAACCTGAATTGGTTCACACCACTGCAGAAACAATAGGCTTCAACCTTGAAAGCTACACATGTAGACTTTGAAAGACTTGGCATGTAAGCTAACGGCTGAGAAAGACTTTGCTTGTAATCTCACCAAACTAAACCTCTAAGAAAGACTTTTGCATTTAAATTCATCGAACTCAACCATCGAGAAAGACTTTTTATAAAGTCCTCACATTAAAACAGGAGCTTAACATGCATTACTAACATGACCAGCTCCACTATGATATATGATGTAGACAGGATGAACAGAATCACCATTTTTGTTTCAGTGATACACATCTGAACTCAATCTCATGGTCCTAAATCACAATAACACATAGAGGCATCTTTTTTGGCAGTAGTATGTCGGCCAATGACAAAAATCAAAATGTTCAAAGAAATCTGGGCCATTTATGTGTGTATTATAGGGGTTCATGGCATATAAGTCATGGCTATCTTGACTAATTAGTTCTACGCAAGTTCAGATATTCCAAAAATGTTACAGAAACAAAAGAATAGAGGAACAAAAGGCTAAAATTATATATATTTTTCTAACAAGCAATGTCAGATTGGGATATAAACCACACTGTTCTAAATAAAAGTCTGAGACCGTCTCACTACGATCATGAAAGTAGGATGCATCTCAGGAAAGAAGGTTGCCTACCATGGGCTATTCTGTACGACTTAACTCATTAATCTCTGGCGCCCCATTTAAGCACCCGGATGTAGTACCCAACTTCCAAGCTCTGTAGTGTCAAGGTCATTTAAAATACACTAAAATGGGTGGTATTACAGAAAAGTAGATGTAGCTCTACAATGGTACCAATCTGGACTTCCTAGTCGCATTATAAAATATAGAGGGAAAAACATATTTTTTGTGACCCGATTTTATACATGCAAAATTTGCTCATGGTCAGAATCTTTTTCTGTGTTGGGATTTCAGACTTTTTGGCCTCAGATCTAAAGCAGACCAGTCCAAACTGCACACAGACAGTAAAATGGGGCCAGGACACAACTATGATGGGTCCAATAAGAGAAAAAAAAAGAACTCCCAACTTTTACCCTTCTGCACATACACGAGTGAAATAGCCAATGAAAAACGTTTCTTACACAACTAGGCCACTGGCTAAACTAAAATCTCTTGCAAGCCGATTTATCGGGATGTATTCAGAAGTAGCCCCCAAAATGTGTTTCCAACTCGCATTTCAGGCGAAAATTACAAAAAATCTCCAGGGATTAATGAGTAAAGCAACAAGGGGTGCAGAATGTAAAGATGAAGAACAAACAAGAATCATGTCTTTAAAACTGAGAAATGAGATGTGAAGAAGCCATTTTTGGTCCTATCAGCTAATCCAGTTCTGTCCAACTTGTCAAAAATATGATCAAGGAAATAACGGAAACTGATGAAGATACAGAAACAAAACAAAAATTGTAATGAAGCTACAAAAATGTTGTATGTAAAGAGTCTCATAAAAATGTCTGTATGTAAAGAGTCTCATAAAAATGTCTGTATGTAAAGAGTCTCATAAAAATGTTGTATGTAAAGAGTCTCATAAAAATGTCTGTATGTAAAGAGTCTCATAAAAATGTCTGTATGTAAAGAGTCTCATAAAAATGTCTGTATGTAAAGAGTCTCATAAAAATGTCTGTATGTAAAGAGTCTCATAAAAATGTCTGTATGTGCTTATTTTGCACAGTATTCCCTCATTATACTACCGTCCATGGCAGCCATAGCATACTGCCCTACTGAGAGCACACTGTAATTAAGTACATGATACAAACAGTAATCCCTCATTATAACACAGTCCATGGCAGCCATAGCATACTGCCCTACTGAGAGCACACTGTAATTAAGTACATGATACAAACAGTAATCCCTCATTATAACACAGTCCATGGCAGCCATAGCATACTGCCCTACTGAGAGCACACTGTAATTAAGTACATGATACAAACAGTAATCCCTCATTATAACACAGTCCATGGCAGCCATAGCATACTGCCCTACTGAGAGCACACTGTAATTAAGTACATGATACAAACAGTAATCCCTCATTATAACACAGTCCATGGCAGCCATAGCATACTGCCCTACTGAGAGCACACTGTAATTAAGTACATGATACAAACAGTAATCCCTCATTATAACACAGTCCACAGGACATCCAATTTTTTCAAGGACCCTGATGCCCAGTGCAAATTTGCAGAATGTTTCATTATGGCAGTATAATCCACCATTATTTCACTTTAAGTATATTGGAAATTAATTACCAGGTCTTGTGTTCTTGTTTCTGACACCAACTGGGGTTGAACATGCTTCCCAAGCATTTTGCTCATAGTGAAATGGGTAAGCTCTTGTAGAAAACTACCCATATAAATCTTCTGTATTCTCAATGCCACATACACGTGTTTATTCTTTGGTGTGTGTGAATTCAGCCTCCTGAATATTCGGTAGCAATCAGAGTTTACAGAGATTGTTGAAGCCCACCTTCTCTCTCCAACACACTTCAAGAAAACACAACAGCCGACCTCGTATATAATGATTTGCATAATTTATGTGTACCTGAAATTGTCTGTGGCGGACAAAATCGATTTCTGGAATAAGTTTGATGCATGATATGATGCATTCAAGCAGCATCTTAAAATCATCCATCACGAAAGTATGCTATGTGTCGCCGTGTCTAATTTTTTATATCCACTGTTGCATGATCACACATCAAAATTTTAAAGGTGCATTTACACACAGACTTAAGTACATTGTGTAGAAAGCAGTCTTTCTGTTTACAGGCATAAGGCCATAATTTACACCCGAAGTTTGGTCGCAACGCTGAAAAAGTCAATAACAGACTCCCAGCAGACTTCCAAATTTTAGTAGATCGTATGGTGAAAATCAGAAGCTTGGACATACAATAAGAACAAATTGTGACCATTTTTGTGTATATTTTTCATTATCTTTTGTTTCGAGAATTTGAACGGCTGATTCACCATGAGTTAAAGTACAAAGATGTACCGCTGTCACAGAAAATAAATCAACAATGAGGAATGATCGCTGGAAAAGATTCATGCACTTTTTAATGCTTCAATATGCTATCCTAATGAACCACAGAGTATACTGCCAAATAGTGAGGCTGATGTAAAATTAAGTAATGAAACAAACTATTCCCTCATTATAACTGTCCATGGAATCCAAAATGTATACAATCTTAGTGAGAACTGCCAGCATAATAAAGTACATGATGCAAACAGTACTCCCTCATTGTAATGTTGTCCATGGGATCCAAGTGTATACAACCTTAGAGTGAGAACTGCCAGTATAATAAAGTACATGATGCAAACAGTACTCCCTCACTGTAATGTTGTCCATGGGATCCAAGTGTATACAACCTTAGAGTGAGAACTGCCAGTATAATAAAGTACATGATGTAAACAGTACATTATAATGATGTCCATGGGATCCAAGGAGTACACAGCATTATGAAACCTGGATCTAGATCAAACACATACAAGACAGTATCTGGTCTAAGGCACTTACCTTTAAAGATCATCGACATCTCACCTCTGTGTGAGTTCAAGTCATGGCTCAGCCAATGTGGGTATGTGAGAAAACTTACATGTAGCTTACTGTGGATCAGTGGTTCTTCCTTCAAGAAATGTACCTTGTGCCATGTACAGCCTACCATTCAGTTAAAAAAGGCATTAAACCCAAAAACACAACACTATTTGATTGGAACAATTGTATTGTCAGTTTTTACTATTATTCTCCAAGTCCATTAATTTTGGGGTTATTTCATTAAGACTTGCAGTCAAACAGACCTGCCAACCCTAATAAGACAAGACCTGTCAACCTGAACAAGACCATCTCAGTAAGACTTGCAGTCAAACAGACCTGCCAACCCTAACAAGACCATCTCAGAAAAACTTGCAGTCAAACAGACCTGCCAACCCTAATAAGACCATCTCAGTGAGACTTCCAGTCAAACAGACCTGATAACCCTAACAAGACCATCTCAGTTAAGATGGTCTTTTTCTTTCTGTAAGTATGACCAGTTACTGCTATTGTAAAGTTGGAAAACATGTATTCAGTATTCTAAATTGATGCAGTGACAGTAAACATTATGTTCAGCTGAAATGTTTGTAAAGAACATGTAGACCTTATTTACCTCTAGTACCGTTGTACAAACTTCAGTTATAAAACCTATGCAGCTCAATGGCTTGTTGCTATCTCTCAACTTCATGTAATCGTATCTCCTGCCACAAGACATACTCAAATCAATGTGTGATGTCCATTAAGTGTATTGTGTCCCTTCTTGCTTTTATTCATGAGAATTTGAATATTCTCTTTTCTGTGTTGATTATTAAGATGACTATTTTGCATTGCCTGCTAGATGCCATTTTAACCAAATTCTATAATCAACAGTTTGATCATGCAGACGCCTTGAATGCAACATTATGTGTAGTCTGAAACATCTGAGTACTCGTGTAAAGTTAGTCTGGTTCCATGACTGACTTCACTAAATATAATATGAAACCAGGATCAAAATCAAACATGGACTAGCCAATTATCTGGATTTTACCATAACAATATTAGTGTTTGCTTTTATCCAGCAAGTCTGTATTTTAAGGGTCATTTTCACAAGATCTAGGGCAAAAAGGTTGTCAGGTCTGAGTCAAATTGTACGGGTTGGTAGGTCTGCACAAACCCAGAACAATACAAAAAAATGCACAAAACTGTGTCATTTCATTCATTAATTTAAAATTTTAAACCTGATGGTCCCTAACACTGTTGTCTTTGCATTTCAGATAAAATGATAGTTTCTAAAATACATCTATATTTACATGGGTATGTCTATTTTGACCAACATGTACAATAAATTTACACTTTGTGGCATATTCTTTCCATTTCCATTCCCCTCCCCCTTTTTATGGGGAAATATGACAACTAGAAATAAAATTACTGAACACTGATGCTGCTACGTTTACCTTCCCAGAAGGTGTAGTACAAAAAACATTACCCGATCACAAAAGATGGACTCAGCAGAAAATAATCATTAGCATGCTCACTGTTTACACTGAAAACTTCTCTTTGGCATGAAACACATTGGAGATGACATTATCAGGGACCCCTGAAAATAATCTGCTTAGAAATGATAAATTCAAAAATGAGATGACCAAGTTCTGTGCATTTGCTATAACCTTAAAACTTTTTATTTTTAAAATCAGAAGGGGTTACAAACTGTTCCTGTGGAGGGGATGTTGCTCAATAAATAAAAAGGAAAAACAAATTAGATGCAGCAAGTAGTTCAGTGGGTTTTAAATTCTCACAGTTAAGTAGTCTGAAAACAAAATCTAATAGTCCCAGGCCCTGACACACAGGCTGCCTTTTGTCCACAGAAAGTCTTTACTACATTCAAAACAAAGTGAGAGGAAAAAGAACTGAAAAATTCCCACTTCTGAATTTTTTAATACTAATTAGAGAACTGGGAGAGGCAAGAGACACCACTCATCTCAGGAAGAAAACCAATTCAGTTGCAAGGTTCAAACATGTATGGATGTTGGTAATCAAAGGTGCTGATCCGGAATATTTACAAGATTAATCTAGAGAGAGAGAGAGAGAGAGAGAGAGAGACAGAGAACAAAAGTAAACAAAAGAAGTAGAAAGGAATCACTTCACATATGTATGGACACTGATGTAACTGTAACAATAATTGATACATCTGTAAACACATTTACCGTCATACATCTTAAGATTATATGCAAATATATTGAGCTAATACAAGTGGACTCAAATGCCCTGCCCATGGACATGCCACAAAAGCTGACCCTGGCTGATCTGACTGTAGGAATAAAAACCAACGCCATATCTGGTCAAGTCTCACACACTAGTCACTAAGCTACCATCATATCAGTCTCCATTTGCCACCTGTTAGGACTTGTTGGAGGGTGCACTGGGCTACCATGGTTCCTGTCTCCATTGGCCACCTGTTTGGGCTTGCTGTGGGTGCATTGGGCTACAATGGTTCCCGTCTCCTTTGGCCACCTGTTAGGGCTTACTGTGGATGCACTGGACTACCATGGTTCCCATCTCTATTGGCCACCTGTTAGGGCTTGCTGTGAGTGCACTGGACTACCATGGTTCCCATCTCCTTTGGCCACCTGTTTGGGCTTGCTGTGGGTGCATTGGGCTACCATGGTTCCCATCTCCATTGGCCACCTGTTAGGGCTTGCTGTGGGTGCACTGGGTTACCATGGTTCCCATCTCCACTGACCACCTGTTAGGGCTTGCAGTGGGTGCACTGGGTTACCATGGTTCCCATCTCCACTGACCACCTGTTAGGGCTTGCAGTGGGTGCACTGGGCCTATTCTGCATTCTAGCACTAACTAGTATCATGTATATTTAATTTAATTGTTTGTTTGTTAGTTTTATATCTTTTTTATTCCATTACATGTTACTGTAATGTAACATTGTTTGCTGGACTTGACCGTGTCCAAAACTGAGTTCAGACCTTGTCCAAAATTGAGTTCAGTTCTGTTTGACCTGATTGACTTTTTTAATTTCTTTTTTTTTATTTTTTATTTCATTGATGTAAACAACTATTATTAGCTTCATTATCCTCTGTGGTTATGAGTTCACTGACCAAATTATTATGCTGGTACACATGTTGATTTGGGTCAGGGTTTTGGGGATTCCAAAGTGAATATTATAGTTTATTGTTTTAAATAAACTAGGCTCATTAAATCATACTAGAAAGTTATTTTCCATTAGGCTGTTTTTAGAAAATGCTAATTTGTAACCTGAGGTCAAACAGAGAACGATATTATCTTGTGATTGTCAGAATTCTACCAGTTGTGCTTTAACATCTGGCACTTTAAATTGTATTATGTTGTGACCAATTTGGGCTGAATTTTATTTTCTTCAAATTACTGAATTCAAGTGATTATTTTCTCTGGAAATACAAAAGTGCTCTGACAAAATTCTTGGATAAAGGCATGCATTGGAATTTATACTGATTTCAAACCTGGAATAATATTTCTGTGATTCAACAAGAGACTGTTGACACATCAGTATGATGCAGGCCATAACAGACACGTCATCGCCTTCAATTTTAAATCTCTTCAGGAATGAACTGAATTTTATTCAGGACTTTTTATTACTAGGACTTGTATTTTTAATTCTTGGATTATTTTTTGGATTTAATTCGCAATACTCTAAGTCCTTTTTTCTTATTTTTCACTTTGTATTCAGGGGAAATAAATTATTTGTTAAATTTTACTAAAGCTTGTTGTCTTCACTCTTTTCTGTTACTTATTTTAAGAGCATAGACTCGTAACATTAGGGGTTGAAGATGGATGAGTAAACAAACAAACCTACATGGTAGGGGGTGGGGTGGTTGGAGTAGAGGTAAAACAATATCCAACCTTTTATGCAGTGCATGGATAATAATAAACAGATGATGGACAAACAAACAGACATATGCATGCAGGCAATGACAATATCCCTGCTCTTTACTCAAAGGCAGGGATAATAACAAAATGTATCTTACATGTAAACATATCAGTGATATATGTGCATGATGTACTTAGTAAAAATAGGAAAACAGGGTACGTCTCAAAAAAGGAAATAGCTAAACTAAATTTTAACTGATATTTTATGAAAAAGAACAACTTTTTTCACAGTATCAAAGTTTGATTAAAGTATTAGGCTGTAATCTGGAGAAAAATCTGCGCCACAATCTGTTCCATCTCGTGTATTGTAAAGTGTTTCAATGAATTCTATCAGGATGATTATCCATTCAAAATAGAAAATAGTCTAGACACTATCATACTGATATTAGGATCAAATCTGTGTAACAAAACTAAGTAGAACAGTAAGCCTGTCATCAGAAGGACAGCAGACTGGTCATGAAATATTGATTATCAGGAGGACACAGAAGACTGTATTATAAGAAGACCACATAATCGACAGAATAGCCCAAGGCAACCTGGAAATCATATACATGATGAACAGCTTGACAAATCAAAGTGCTTATGACCTGTGAAGAAGATTATCATGTAAGAAACTTTTTTGACACACCTAAAACAAAACAATGTTTTAGGACAAAAAATCATCCTAAAAAAACAAAGCATTAAATACATTAGACAACTTTGTGATGGACAGGAAAATATACCAGTCCAAGGTATAATATTTATTTAGATGATGAAATACATAAATAATGATCATAGTGGGTTATATTACTCCAACGCATAATAGCCAGTACTGATTCAGCATGATCAGTATATATAATGACCAGTATTAATTCAGCATGACCAGTATATATAATGACCAGTATTAATTCAGCATGACCAGTATATATAATGACCAGTATTAATTCAGCATGACCAGTATATATAATGACCAGTATTAATTCAGCATGACCAGTATATATAATGACCAGTATTAATTCAGCATGACCAGTATATATAATGACCAGTATTAATTCAGCATGATCAGTATATATAATGACCAGTATTAATTCAGCATGATCAGTATATATAATGACCAGTATTAATTCAGCATGATCAGTATATATAATGACCAGTATTAATTCAGCATGACCAGTATATATAATGACCAGTATTAATTCAGCATGACCAGTATAACACTATTAATTCAGCATGACCAGTATGCATAATTATCAGTATTAATACTCATACCTTGCGCTGCAAACAAAAATTATGTATGGTTCTATTAAATGTTTCATGTAAGTAGTTACAGGTGCAACAGATTATGTCAATTTTATACTAATGACTTTTAAAGGATGTGAAATTCTTGTTGAGCAAATGCTAAAGTGAACCAGCACTTGCATGAATGTTGTGAAAGCTGAAAGCACACTTCAAAAGCATTTACAATTAATCTGAGTCACTACCTGCCTATAATGAGAACACTCTACACCAGGCTGTGCATTATGATACTCTCAATGAGACCGTCTAGTACACATGCCTTGTTTTAGCATATAAATATTTGAATGCTGCATATAATGAACTAAAAATGACTCAATATAAACAACATGAGACAATAAGCATTTCATTTCCACCAATATGCAAATATTAAACTTACTTTTTCATGTGATACTTTCACAGTCTGGACTGCCTCCATGACCAACTAAGAAATGCAGCCTACACAAAAATAAATTTCTGGGAATAAAGAAAGGAATGCTGATATAAAAATGACCTCCCTCTACACAGATGTAAATGCTTAATAATTCTGTGTTATCAAAACTTACATTTTCATCTGCTGCAGTTGGAAACATTTTTCTGGAACCCAACACCTCAAAATCTTGAAAACCTGATCTTAGATACCACTCACAGTCAAAATGTGGAGCAAAAACTGAATCAAAACATGGCATCCACAACTACAAGGGAGCTTGACTGAAAACTCCAAGATCCTTATCAGCTTTTATCTGTTTTACCACAGAATTATACTCAGAAATGTTGTCTCAGGAATGCAGGGGCCAAACTCCATATGGGTTATTCTAATTCCTGTGAAGCTCCTAAACCTCTCTACTCCAAATCCTTGCTCACTATTACAAACTTGACACCAGTGTTGAGTTAGTTCCAGTGTACCAGTGTGTCTTAATGATTGAAGGAGGGAAGAGGTGTGAGCTATTTAAGTGCACCCACAGCCTTGTGTATGGAATGAATTCCTCACTTAATTTAAACAATGACTGCTGGGCACCCACAGCAATGTGTATGGAATGAATTCCTTAGTCAAGTAATCAATGACTACTGGGATTCATCACCCTGCAAACACAGCTGCATGTCACATGACTTCACTTGATGCCAGTAATGTACTGGAAATAATATGAAGGTTATCTAAGAAAGACAATTTCTTCTTTCTTTCTTTCCAATCAGAAATGGATGCAGTAGCATGGAAAATCTGAAAACTGATTCCACTATGTCGTGGTAGAAAGCAAAGCAAAATGGATTACCAAATGTTATTGTGGCTACACACCATGGAGGCAACTTACAAGACAGAAACTTAATTGCAAACATCCTAAATTCAAGATCCTTATATATATATATATATATATATATATATATATATATATATATATATATAATACTCTAGTTCCAGACAAAGAGCTCGGATTCTGGTTCCCTCCAAAAACATTCTCTTACATATTACAGCTGAACTTTATTTATAAAATGTGTTTATCTGACCTCATAATGCTGAATCCAGTCTGGCAGTCACACCATTCAGATAGCTGACCAAGCACTTTACAATGTTTCTTGATTGGAACTGTAATTTACCTCTTTTTATTAACATACTACGGCTTGCCACTGCTTTTTAAGTGTATTTAAGGCACAATATGTATTTCTTCAACATATGTGAATCATTGAAGATCTGATAAGCAAAGCAGACAGCTCCTATATTTTCATAGTGATTATATACTCCTTTTCTAATTTAAACATATTTTTTCATTAGCTGTTTGGATAATTGAGAATATAAACTGGTAATCACAGATACACCCCTTGGGTTCACAACTGTTTAAACTGAAGACACAAAAATTATAACACAAATTACAGGAGTGATGAAGGATAGGAGGTCAGAGTCCCTAGAAACATGCCCTTATATATTTGCTTACAAGTCAACCCTCTTTACTGAAAAATTGATTCGTGCAGAGTAGGGGTTATTTTATAAGTGCAAAAATTTACAAATTATGGAGCAATGTTGGAAACTTAATGTTTGCAGTAAATAAAAATAGTGTTAATTCAAGTATTTGTACATTTTCATATCACTGTGCCCCTTCACAAATGCAAATATGGCATGCACTGTGTTTATCTGTTTTGTGAGGGTATTAGAAGCAAAATCCTATACTTGTTTCTTTCCTTGTTTAGATATTTAGATTTTAATAATTTGAAACCAGAAAATTAAATAATACCCACTGCACAGTGAGGTGTCTGTCAATGCTGTTTACTGCAGCGGGTGTTTTTACTAGCAGGTAAACTGCTTCAATTTTTGTGCAAGTGCTAATTATGACCTGCATTGTATTTATTATTATGACTCTATGGTCCTAAATAAGTAATAGAAAAGAGTGAAAACCAACAAGTTGTGTAAAATTCAACAAATAATTTATTTCCCTAGAATAAAAAGTGAAAATTTAAAAAGAACTTGCAGTATTGTGAATTAAATCCCAAACAGTCCAAAAAGTTCTATCACCAATCCAAATGAACAAAGTTATAACTAAATTATAGTGGTGTTTAAATTAAGATCCAGTGCTGAAGGCATCGATGAGCCTGTAGTTTTTAATGTACTGATGTACCTATGCCCTGAAGTGTGATGATGTGCTAACAGTCTTCCAATTAATCACAATAATATACTCCAAAATTGTCTGAATTCAATACAATTCCAAATTAATATTTTTGTCCAAGAATATTATTTACGAGCATTTTGTATTTCCAATGAATAAATAATTTGAATAAATAAATTCCACCCCAATGAAATACTGATCACAACAATGAGACTGGGTTTCTTTTTACAATGTTATCACAGGAATGATTATTTTTTCAAATAAACAAGACCGTATAAAAAGCTCAGACAAAAAGGAATGCAGGACAAAAGTTCATTTACTGAACAATCCGGCACTAAAATTATAACAAGGAATGAAGTAAACATCAGAAAGGCTTGGTACTTTTATGGGTGAATTCCAACATCCTAGACCCAGACCAAATCAAATGTTTGCCACCATTCATAATGATCTAAATATTTAACCCACACTCCTAGGGAAATATTAAATATGTATTATTTGTTTACAAAATAATATCATCAGTGTCTCTAATCAGGAACAACAGGAACTTATTTTGGGCAAGGTCAAGTTCGAAATACAAAATACAAAATACAATAAAATAATCATGGAGAAAAACTAACAAATTAAATATGGATAATATTATATTTGTACTGTGCTGTATAAACACTGTTTGATGCAATAGAAGTTTCAATTCAAATTGTATAATCCTTTTCCATAAGTTCGATTTAAATCCCAAGTGATACTTCCCAAGTTTTTCTGCAAGTGCACATGGCCCGATAAGCCCTTCACTTGCAAAGGCAGCCCACACTTTGTTCTCAAGTTGACAATCCATTTGATCGCTCCATGCATTTAATACTTGTTCTGTGCCAAGTACAACTACAACTTTCCGTACCTCTTTGATCTTAATCCCTTGGCCTGTAAAGTCAGCATCCTCTCTGTCTTCCCAAGCAACAACCCTTTCATTGAGCCACAAGTCTGGTACCAGCTCGATGCCAAGTAACATAAGGTTGTTATTTGAACTCCTTGTGATCTTCACACACATCTGACACATTTTCAGAAACATCCTTTAATAGATGTCACAGAAGACATGATCAGTGTTACTTACAGAGTCAGGCCAAGTCTATATATAAGCACCCAGATATGACAGTTAAGCTGAGGAAACAGAGTCTGAAAATATTTACGATAACTAGATGACAATTTACAAGGACTAGACAACGATGGAGGATTGCAGAACTTTATCAGACGATGGGGACGAATTCTTGGACTTTGTACTAGATGACATAGTGACATTTGCTGGATACGATGAATCACAAAAATGTGGATTTCACACTCATTTTTCATTATGTTGTCGTTGTTGTTATTGTAGTGTTTAACACCATTTTTCAGCACAAGATAGGCTATACATTGGCGGCCAGTATAAATGGTGGAGGAAAAACACGGGAAAACCTCAGAAAGAACCACTGACCCACGAGAAGCTACTGGTAAGCTTTCTCAAGTACCCACACTGGCTGAGCCCGAGACTCAAACCCACACAGAAAAAGGTGAGATGGCAGTGAGTAATATTGAGCACTTTAGACCACTCGGCCACTCGGAGGCCCTTTTCATTTTGTAAGACATGTGGAATACATTATGGGACACTGTGATTTGGTTCATTCTGAACTACAATTTCAATACCATTATGTGACCTGTAACTGAATTCATGGATTTATCATATACATGGATTTAAAATGTCAAGTATGGATTTATTTTACAGGAATATGGACAAATTTTATCAATATATTTGTAACATATTCCGCTCAATAACATATTTGTATTTTATACTGGTTTTGTCTTTATTCTTTCTAGCCAACTTGCAAAATACACCTGACATAAGGGAATACATGTTACAAATTCCCACAAGGACGGCGCAACACTAGTGAGGAGTGTCGTACTTGTCCTCCCTGACAGGATGCAACATGCTACTCTGAATGTGAGAAGTGCTCAGCTGCTCCTCCCTCCTTCTAATGCCATTTTTCAGCACATGACTTGTTATACATTGCAGCCAGTACATTTGGCGGAAGAACCCAGAAAGAACTACTGACGAATGGAAGAGCTACTGACAAACTTTCTCACATACTCCCATCGGCCAAGTAATGACTTGAACCCATGCAGACCAATAGTGATCTGTAAATAGGAATGCCACAGACCACTTGGTTACCCGAATTTCTTCGGAGTCTTCCCACCCCATCTTTTATATTTGGGATGAAGGGTCAGAGCCAATTGCCTATTGAAATGTTGGAATTCACCGACACCGCATGTAGGGTAGCCACTTCTATCCAGCATAGCAAATTTGAACCACCTTAAATGGGCCAAAGGAAGAGGATTTATTTTCTCAGAAATTGCAAGTACAACATTTGTTGTCTTTAATCTGCTGACAGATGAGATGAAACTACAGCACTGACGAAAGATGACCTGAAACTCACCATCTGCAATGCAGGTCACATGACTACCCAAATTTTTCAACCTATATGTCCATATCAGATCCATCATAATGATCATAGTGCAGTAGTCGTAAGATTTATAAGACAGTCATAATGGCAGCCATTTTCATTTAGGACCAACTAAGTACCACAAGAAGTCTACCAGTAAAAACACCATGCTGATATAGCCATCAACATGGAGAGGAGTATCAATATTTTCAAGAGACAGTAAAACTTTCCTCTCAAGAGTAGTAATAACAAGATGCCTGCTGTGGCAGCCATAATGGATGTCAAATTGGCACCATTTTCATATAAGACCATATCAACACCATGGTGGAAACTTCATGTCAATATGACCTCCTGTTCAATCTGAGTGGTATCAAAGAAATTTTAAGATGCCTGCGATGTGACTATAATGTTTGTCACATTGGCGCCAATGTGACCACAATTTTAGGAAATGTCTACCGGGTACCCCTTGATCTGAATTGTTGGTTACCTGTGACCTGATCATGTGTGTCTGTATGTGTTTGTGTGTTTTGGATTTTCAATGTAGCTTTAGCAATTTTTTCAGTCATATCGCTACAATGTCTGCAGTGTGGCAGTTTATGTCTACCACTCCGGGCATCATGCTGCAAACATGTAGCATTATGTCCCACCTAGTCATATTATCCCTGTTCAAACCTGCAACCTCCTGCATCCAAGATGGACACTCTAACCACTAAGCCACCGGAGCAGTGTGGGTACCCATCAAAAGGAAATTTATATTAAATGTGAACCTGAATGGATTTGTAAGTTTATACATGCCAAACCCTTGGGAGGTATAAGCGTAATTATTACCAATATAAGTGGCAAAAAAAGCGCAATCTGAGCTTAAAAATGTAATCAACATATTGCATGCCATAATTACAGAAAACCATATTTATCTTGCTACTTACCTGGATCTGTAGTTAGTTACAATTTTTGTCACAAATCAGCTAAATCCAGGTGGATTAGTATGAGAATACAGATACAAAACAAAATGATAAATTATTTATACCCAACACTCAATTTAACTACTGGCAGTCTAAACGTCAAACTTTCACTGAATATTCATAAAGTCCACAAATTCTGAATGCTGTATTTCATCACTGTCAAATTCCTCTTTCAAAATTTATAAAGGGATATTAATTTATCCTTTTCCTGATGCAACATGTTCTGTAGCTGAACAAAATCCCTCTCCTCTAACATTTTCTGCCATATATAATCCATGAGTCACAACCTTAAAGCCCGTTTCACTTAATATTTGTGCCATATTTTTTCTCTATAGACTTTTCTGCTACTTAAGTGTGTATCAAAATATAATGAATCTGTGCCACCTAGTTTCAAATTCAAGAAACCTGTCTGTTTTCTTAGAAACATGTAGTTACCATAAATAGAAAATAAGGAAACTATTCAACAGAGATGGCCAAATGGTCGCACACATCGAAAATATAAGATCAGCAGATGGAGGTCTAACATGGATCAATGTGTAGCAGCCAACAGTCATTCAACACGAGCCTCAAATTCTACTTGTTTTTCTATTTTGTCTTGCTCACTCCAGACATCACCAGATATTATCTTTTATTTGAACTTGAAAACATTTTTTTTTTAACAACTAAATGGGTACCCTATGGTTCATTATTATTACCAGGATAATTATAAACAGGCAGGTACCAGAGTACCTGGGCACCTGCTGACAGCTCTAACTGGCACCATTTTTGTTTATGACCAACTAGGCATCATGATAAGTATTTTACTGAAAACCCCATTTTGATATGACCACATCTTCCTAGCCAAGGTTCCAATAACCCTATGTACACCTTGGCGGATAGAACAGATATATTGGTGCTTTGTTTCTAGCGACTTCTATTGGATTTTATGAGTTGCCTCCCTTAGTATGTAATGCCAACTAACCAAGAGCGTGATGCATTTGTACACTGGCCGAAAATGGTGGGGGCAATTGACCTGAAAAGGACGCTTTTGAAGTTTAACATCGAAAGTATGACTATATACCAGAGGGAAGCCATTACAGGTATATTTGTGTAAGGTTTTTGTGCAAATATGGACCAGCACTGGAAAATTGTTTATTTATCAGTCCATTCCATTCAAGTTTTGTGCTCCCCTCGTTTTGATCACATAGGAACAGTGTTCAAATCTGAACAACTATATTTTGATTGGATGCGGTGGCTTACCCAAAACACAGAAATGTCTGCTCGTTATGCCAAAGTGTAGACAGGGTTATCAGAACTTCGGCTAGCGAAGATGATGTGACCATCCATTCTGGAAGAGTAGCAATAACAAGATTTTCAAAATGACCATTGTGGTGCCATATTGGATGTCCAAGTAGCACCATTTTCATTTAGGACTGACAAGACCATGGGGTAAATGTGTGTCTAAAGTTTCAAGGCAATGCTCCAGGAGCAATGACAAGCTTGTGCCAACAGAAGGGTGATGGACAATAAACAGACTATCCCATCAGCTCTTCTGGTCTATGACCATTATAGCTAAAAACAATGAACTGAATGTTTAGACATTAAAGGGAAGGAATGAGTAATTTTTGTGATGTCTGCATTTGTTGTGACTTGTAACCAACTGTAATTTTGGCATAATGTATAAGGATACACCAACTCTCTGGTGGTGGGATACAGTTTGGTAATATATGTGGTCCCTCAAAGAACAATATTCTGACAGTGGGAGAACAGGGTTTACAGCCACAGAAAGGAAGTCTGGAAACAAAGAAATATTACAACTTGTTTAAAATGAAAGACCACAATGCTGTATCTAACTATAAATAGTCTTTGTTTTCCTCTGGTCACATTGTGCACAAGTCTAATAGCATGGCATTCTTGAAAAAAAAATGTCCTCTGCATGGGAATACAGGAAACAAAAGCTAACTTTGTCCTAACGACAAATGTTCCCTTCTATAGGAGAATGTATTCACATCGAATGGACATAGATTTTTGTCATGAAAATGAGTAAGCTATGCAACAGTAATGGATTACATATTACTGCCAATAAAATGGACATATCTGTGTTGCAACATTACACACAAAAGAGACATTTTAAATGCAACTGTTACAGTGGAAGCATAAAGGACTGGCTTTGGTAGAGAAAATGAAAAAAAAAAAAATGAGCACAATTACTAACAATAGGACAAAATGAAAGCAATTTAGTGGTGAAAATCTCCAAACTTGTGCCAATAAATATTAATCTACTGCAATCTTAACACTGCATGCTCAATGATAACCAATACCCTCATTTTACAGTACCCTAATTTTACAAGACCCTAATTTTATATACTTATACTAAAAGATAACAGAGAAAAACAGTTGTATAAAATGGTAGGAATGGCTTTATCCTCGATTCACAACAACCTGTATACATATAACTGGCCAGGGAATTATCCTATGCTACTTCACTCCATCATTGTTACAAATACGTTTCAAATGAAATAAGTTGACTAAAATGTTTATCTAAGTGAGTCTAAAATGTCTACCAAAGATTAAAATCTTTATCAGACTGGGATAAAATGTCTATCAGAAATTGACATCTCTATCAGTGTGAGACTTTATGTCCGAGTCTGAAATGTCTATCAAAAATTAGAGTCTAACATGTCTATCAGAGATTTGAGTATAAAATGCACATCAGAGATTCGAGTCTAAAATGTCTATCATAGATTAAAATCTCTATCAAAGTGAGACTAAAGTCTATTGGAGCTTAAAATCTCTATGAGATTAAAATGTTTATCTGTGAGTCTAAATCACTATCAGAGACTGAAATCTTTTTCAGAGTGAGATAAAATGTCAGAGATTAAAATTTCTTTATCAAAGTGAAACAAAAATATTTGAGTAGACTAAATGTCTATCAGAGATTAAAATCTCTTTCAGAGTGAGATAAAATGTCAATCTGAGATTAAAATTTCTTGAGTGAAACTAAAATGTTTATCAATGTTAGACTAAATGTCTATCAGAGATTAAAATCTCTATCAAAATGAGACTAAAGTGTCTATCAGAGATTAAAATCTCAAGTGAGACTAGAAAATATCTATCAGATATCAAAATTTATCAGTTAGACTAAAATGTTTATCAGAATGAGACTACAATGCCTATTACACAGAGACTAAAAGTCTATTACATATCAGTTAGTCTTCTTCTTGTTATGGGTTTAACACAATTTCTCAGTGCGATATAGGCTATACATGGCAACCAGTAAAACTGGTGGAGAAAGAACCCGGAAAGAATCACCAACCAACAGGAAGCTACTGGAAAGCTTTGTCACATACATGTACCAACATCAGCAGAGTCCAAGACTTGAACCTATACTAACGGAGGTGAGATGGCAGTATTGGTCAAGAGAAACATTTTAACCATTTGGCCACTTCAGGCCCCTCAATCTGTAAAAATCCTTGAATTAGAGGTATTGCCTTGAAAATACTTAAATTTTGAAAAAAGCTGGTTTTATTTTTGAAAATTCCTCGAATTTGTTGAAAAACTAAAATTTGTTACCTAAACATAATTTGTATCTGAAAGAACACAAGCATTAAAACTAAATAAAACAGATCACTTTTTAAGTTCAGATTGTTTCTAGTTTATCTTATTTCTCCCCCACACCTTAAATATATACAATGGGATAAAAATTGGAAATTTAATGACATGTGACAGTAATTTACTGAGTCATGTCCCTTTGCTACAGTGATGTACTATCTAATTATGGTTTTTTCTTTCATCTTTTTCAACTTTTGTGCCCTTTCATGCTGCGCAGTGATAATCAGAGTAAAAAGATTCATAAAGTTTAATTTCCCTAAGAAAAATTTTCCCTTGAAAAACCACCCTCTGCAGCTGTATAACTATGATGTAGTGAGACTAAAATTTCTGATACAATGAAACTTATTTAAAAGGAGATAAAGGGCCAAAAAAATATTGTCATTAATGATAGGTGTCCTTGAAAGAGTTGTGAGATGTGCAGATAAACTCAAGGGGTATTAAAAATACACATGTATCCCTATTTTAATGGTGTCTCTTAAGGCGTGCAGTTTCACTGTATACCGTAAGTGTTTCTACTTGAGGACCTTAAACTTCTCCAACTTTCATTAGCATACACTGTATTCATTTCCTTTTTGTTAAATTTAAGGAAACTTTATCAAGTCATACTAATATTCCTGAGTTTAACCATTTCACAAATTTGACTCCCATTTTTTGGTAACTGATGTTCAAAGTTAAACAAAAAATGGTCACGTGTCTAAGGCTATCTCTGTTTCTTAATTTTTTTTCCTAAATGCGGGTATATAAATGTTCTTGAATATTCTTGAATGTGTACATTCTAAATTGCCCAAACAATTTTGTTCATCTGAGAATAATATGGCCTGTCACACATAGCATGTTCCACCATCTTCGCTCTTATCCACTCTCAATTCTGAGGTGCAAGTTCTCAGACTGAAGACATCTACAATTTTCTTCACACTAAGGAAAGAAGAACCATGAGAAAAAATTGCTTTGTCAATAACTTTCTCATTCAAAAACAACCTAAGTCAACACTGTCATGGTTGCTCAGTTCGTAGCTGTAGTTGAGTTTGGTAGAATGGCTGCAAGAAGAATTTTACATGCATGCAAATTAGCACTGAAAGTGATATGAGTCAATGTACTTTTTAGTTTTCATCAAAGATATCGGTGCCTACATGTCAACTTCTCAACCAGGAGGATTTTCCTCACGAGATGAGGTATCTCCTGTCCCTTTTGTCTCTCACTGAAATCTCCTGTGAACTCAAAACTATTACTTAAAAAAAATCAAAATGGACATTTTACCATCTTTCTTCATACATTACTCCCACTGATTTATATTTACAGTAGAGACTTCCTGTGATCACATGGCTGTGAAATGGCATAAGCCGTCCAGTGTAACACTGTAATTGCTAATCTGGCATAAAGTAACCAATGGGTTATTAATTTTATGTGTGAAGAGTAGTCAAATATTAAGGACATTAATTGACTTTGGTTGGATTACTTCAGCAGTATTAAAAAAAAATATTCTTATATTCTTTCAGCAGGGTTGGTTTGCCTTCGTTTTTTTTGTTTTTTTTACTGGACTGTACTAGTGTCATCAGAAACCATTTAAAAGGATTTAAGACCTTAATAGATTATGGTCGGGTTAGTCATTATGAAAAGAGCTCAAGTGGCAGAAAACAGGTCATAAGGTTTTGGTATTAAAATTTATAGAGATATTTAAGCATGCATTATCTCCCAATAAAATGCAAAAATGTAAACAACCTAAACACAAGAACAGCTTGTTATAGTAATTTGTTTACATTTTATGACACAGAAGGTTGCTAAAAATACAGTACAAGAGCAGAATGAAAACAAAAGAAACAGTCAAGACAAAGTTTGCTACCTATAAACTATGTTAACTCACCCATGGATTCGTGACCTTGCCTGAAGGATTGTTCTCTTTTTCTGGAGTTTTTTCATCCAATACCTCTCTTGGTGTTGGTGAAGGGGAGGTAATTTCTGAGGAAACCGAGGATGATGAAGGTGAAGATGGTAAATTATTTTCTGCAGGTATATCCTTTGGCATGGTAAAGGCAGCATCTGTTAATTCTGGTTCTTTCTTTGATCCAAATGTACCAGATGCTTCCACAAAATAAGGGCTTGGACTCGTAGGAGATTTTAGAATTCCTCTAAGGCCTGGTTTAGGTAAGTTCGATGTTGGAGTAGCACCTTGATTAGAAAAGGATTCTCGAGTTTCCCTAAATTTTGACTGGACACCTTTAGTGGATGTGGATTCTCGAGGTTCCCTTAATTTTGATACAGTGGAGGGTGGCACTGAATGAACACCATTAGGTGAAGCCTGATCTCGCAATTCTCTGGTCCTTGGAGGCCCTGACACACTCGACCCATGAGTCAATTGCTCACGATATTTGTTAGATGCTTCTGTTGACGAGACTGAAGATCCCGAACTTGAGGACAATTTTCGTCTCCCCTGCATACTGATTTGCCCTCTCCTTCAATGTTAACCTCAAATAAGTATTTCCTAGCTGACTAGGGGATACAAGTGTTTCATGAAGACATTAAACTACAAATAAAAACCAATCTTCAAACCTGCTTTTCCTTATAATCCATACGATTCTTGCAAAATCCTTTGAATACACTTCACCTCAAAAGAAATCAGGGAAGTAATGTATTCAAGATGAAAAACTTTTCACAGGCCGTTAACCTTTAGTCCCATTATTCAACTGCTGTAGTAACTATAGGTAAGTCTCATGGTCAGGAAATGCATGTATTTGTCCCATATAATTATTTATCTTGATGTACACAAATCCAATAAAAAAATACCAAGCGTCCCTTATCAAACAACTGACTGAAAATGCTCTCCAATTTACACTGGATTCTAAAAAAATTTGAAGTCTTAGTCCACCAAAGGTCTTCAAGGTTTGAATTTACAAAATGCAATTAAAATGTTAAAAACTCGTACAATTACATGATTTTTCACCTGGCCCTGTTTATACATTACTTTAGTTGAAATAGCATGATTTATTTTACCTGGCCCTGTTCAAACATTACTGAGCTGAAATTGCATTCAGAGAATCACTTTCCTCCAAGCATGTAACATACACCTAGAAATACAAGTAAATTAGTTACAAAGTCATCCTTTTCAAGTTTTCTGGTTATTGCTGTGAATCTCAATTTTCCATAACAGCCTGTACTGTTTAAAGGGTGTTCTTTAGTGCAGATCTGTACACCTTGACAAAGAAGAATTACATCCTCTCTTACCTTTAATGTCTTTTTAACCCCTCTTGTAACTTCTATGGACCAATGTTAAGAACAACTTGACAGTGATTAAATCTTGTATGGCTGACTCACACAGTATTCACACCTTGCTTTCCAGGTGAATGTACTCTTTGTATTTGACCCAACTTCACCACCAATTTCGTCTTTACCATTTACTTCCAAGAACAAATAATATATTTAAATTAATAATATATTCAATTCCCCAATTAAATTTCCTAGAACAGTAATCTCTGATGATTTGGAATGGTACTAATAGATAACTAATTTTGGTCAAATGGACATGAAACACTGAATAGGTCCAAGTTTTCAATAATTAAAAGTTGACTAATATTACTGTGATACAAAAGGGATATGATAAATCACATGAAAACTTGGCAACTACTCTCCTTCTAATATGTATCAGATTTTGTATACTGGCTGCATGACTCTGAATGCATATGTGATAGTCTGTACAAGCTGCTGTAAACACTAGTAACATTCAGTCAATGTCTTCTTCCAAAAAAGTACCAGCATCTATGTCTTACACTGACCAGTCATACCTGTAACATGAATATTTTTGTACGATTATACACTGTACACTTCCCGCCATAAGCAATGGACTATTCTACTATATGCTTATGATATCCTTCACAAGAGAGAAAAAGACTGCAAATGAAGGTTCCCACATCAAAACTCGCAAGCAATGTCTGTCAAGACAATTTTCACTTCTTGCATGAATTAGGAGCATAATACATGTGGACTATCCTGCATGAATTACAATACTGGTCCTATTACATGTCTTTAAAACTGTCACAATTATACACAGTCACAAAGTATGGGCTACCTTTCCATTAGAATGATCTACCTTAGGTATATACATGGTAATTAATTTACTTAAAACTCCAGTGAAAGGTAACTCTTTCCAGGCACAGATCAACTTTTTCATAACTTAGATCATCTCCTTGTTTACGCCATGTAATATAAATGTTCAACTAATCTCCAGAAATGCTCCTTTTTATCCAAAATGAATTATATCCTTTCCTAAAATAAAGCTGTTACCTAATGGTCTCACATAACAATCCCTCATGAAAATTATACTAACTGAATTTGAAGTATAGTATTTAGAGGTCATGAAATGTCACACTATACATAAATCAACTTTTACTGAGTGTATTATGGTAATATATCAATTATCTGACCCATAACAATGCCTCACATATAAGGCTAACATAACACTTTCATTATTATACAGCAAAAGTTAGACTGGTACTCCACTTAAAAGTTCCTTCAGATTTGTTAACCCTGACCACCACAATGGCTAGACGTTCACTTCCAGAATGGCTCCAGTTGGGAATTTGTTTAATTGTAAATTCAACACAAGACTTTCTATATAAAGTGTACTACCTTTCTGCCGAAGAATACAAGACTCCTGGAGGCATACAGTACTTCTGGTTGAATGTTAATTGTAAACATGTGCGGAGAAGCATGTCTTCCTAGATGAGTAATTCATTACTGAATGAATGATTCTGATCATTCATGTAGATTACAATAACAATTCATTCTTGATTATTTATAAAACATACAACAGCAACAAATGTCTTACCTACTTTTATAACCTGATAACCTAATAATGTATGGAAAAAAAATATCTCAAATCACCTGATCTCATTTTCTTTTTGTCTTAAGTCTGAAATATATTTCCAAACAATGGCTTTACGCCTGTTATACCCTTGTTTCAAAATATACACTAACAGAGCAAAAAATATATCAAGATGAATGGAGCAATCTTTTTGTCACAAGCAAATGACTTGCAAATCATTGAAAAACAAAGAACAAACTTTTGACAATAACAATGTTTGAAACTTATTGGAAGCAAACAAAAGAATGGTGACCTAGTGTGGTGTGATTTACAATCTGATAATGGCCACCAAGCAAGTAAATGTCCTAGACACTATGTGCGAAGAAAATCTGAGTTTCTTCCCCTTCTCAGAAAAACTAGCTGCACATAGATCAGAGTTACCTTCTCCTGTTTCAAGGTCAAAGCTTCAGCTCCCAAGTTGTTATCTGTATTTAAATTTTCTAAATTTTCTACTTCATGGCACATATTTTTTTGCTAAGAAATACATAAATCATTTTTTTAAGGGTGAAGAGTGTTTCCACTCACATTAGACACTGTTTTTCATTTCAAGTTTGTATTAATTTAGGAGTTATTTCCCTTGCCAATCACCAAGAACAAAGTAGACTAGATTAGAATATCAGACATGTAACCCTGATAAATTACATACAAATTGACAACATTCTAACAATGATGGGGTGTAAAATGCATAAGTACTCACAGCATGGTAATTGCAATGTACATGTCAAACAATAATAAATTAGACACACTTGAACCAATAAAACACTATTATTTTCTTATAATACAAATCAATCATCAAGAACAAAACTATGGAGGACTTAATCTCTTAACCAAGATCAAAACTTGAAAATGTTCTGCTCTGAAAAAAATCAAAATATACTTAAATAGTAATCCTTGGAAATACTGCAGTAATGAGAAAAAGAACGCCATAAAACATCCATAAAATTCAGTCCACATACTACCTTTCTTCAATAATGTTTAGAATTCTGAACCTGTAGGATGATTGAATATTAAAGCACATATGCAAACTATGAAAGTCAAGAATTCTATTCAAAGCTGACTTAACACAAAACAAGATGGCTGTCATTTCATCCAAAGGTTTATAAACTCTCTCCTGGCGATGTTGGCAATAAATGTCCTTCAGATAGCAATAATAATAAGACCAGTAATGAATTGCTCATTAATCAGAAGCTACCTATCAAGCCCTGTGTATACAATGTATTCCGTTCTGATAGGTATGATCCCATTAGATGACCACACCTGAAGTACCTGCTATCTGCTATAGTCTTACCATATATATCCGTAAAAGTATCCCCCCTTAATTGTCTGGTTTGGTAATTACAATGCACATCAATACATGACTGGAGTGAACTGGAATACCATTCTTATTATTGCATACTACAGCACTTGGCTTACTTTAAAATGTATTCTAAACACTCCCAGTTTCAGTTTACGGTATATTAATATAATCTTTGTGGCACATTACACTGTTAAGTAAATGCAAAAAACCACCTTATTTTCAAATGTACCCTGAATGAATATACTAAGTGAACAGAAATGCATACCAAGCTTTATTAACATCTACTGATTAGTTTCAAGGACATGACCAACTGAATTGAAGCCTGTGTGCTGATTGCCTGTTTTACAGTTGTCACCCTGATGGATACATAGTGGTGATATTGTTACATCACATCAGGTCTTTTCCTGTACACTAGCCTACAGATTCCTCATTGCAATTGTAATAAATTTTATTTTGGAAGTGTTTCAAACAATCACAGAGAAAGCCCATGCTGAACTACAAAGTCAATGACGACGATAGATTTAGTCCTTGGAGAGCACATCATCATCATCATCATCATCATCATCATCATCATCATCATCATCATCAATCCCTTAACCCAAGAGGTCGTTGGGGCACCACACCACAGTCGACTTTGCAACCAATTCTCTCCATCTTTCCCTGTTCTCTACTGCCCTTTGGGAATCTCCAAATCCCATGCCTGTCCACTCTTTAATGTTGTCCTCCCACTGCTTTTTCTGTGTGCCTCCTCTTCTGCACCCTCGCACTGTGCCTTGCAAGATTGTTTTTCCCAGTCCAGATGATCTTGAGACATGACCATACCACTTCAGTTTGCGCCTTTTTACAGTGGTCAAGAGGTCTTCATAGGATCCGATGGCTCGTTGGATCCTGTTGTGGACATCTTCATTGGTTACATGGTTAATGGTATGAGATGCCCAAGATCTTGCGGCAGCATCTCATTTCAAAGGTTTCAATCCTTCTTTGTAGATCTGATGTGAGCGTCCATGTTTCACAAGCATAAAGAAAGATAGATATGACAATTGATCGCATCAGCCTTATTTTGGAACCAAAAGCAATGTTGGTATCTTTCCATAGTGGTCTCAACCTTGTTATTGCTGCTGTTGTCTGGGCAATCCTGCAAAGTAGTTCTGATTTGGAGCCCTCATCTGTGATAACTGATCCCAAATACTTAAAGCTTGTGACTCTGTCCAGCTTCTGTCCACTGACCTTTATTTCAGCACTGACGCCACTGGTTTGGTTTCTTCGGTGCTAGTCTCCATGCCGTATGCTGTGGAGGTTGTGTCCAGGCACTCAACCATGTCAGCCAGTTCTTTTTCATCTCCTGCTAAACCATCAATATCATCTGCGAAGTGAAGGTTGGTGATTGTTCTTCCTCCGATGCTAACAGTGCCCTTGTGGTCATGCAATGCATCCTCCATGATCCTTTCCAGGAAAATGTTGAAGAGTGTAGGCGACAGTACCCATCCCTGTTTGACTCAAACTGTTGTTCGAAACCAATCTCCTCTGCTGCCATTGATGAGGACAGCACTGGTGGCTTTGTCATAGACGTGCTCAACAACCTGCACCAGGTCTGAGCTGATGTTGTACTTCCTCATAGTTGTCCATAAGGCTGCATGCCATACCCTATCAAAGGCCTTTTTGAAATCTATAAAGACGTGGTATAGATTCTGCTGGTGCTGAAGGTATTTCTCGCAAAGGAGTCTGAGATTGAAGATTTGTTCTGTGGTGCTTCTTCCCGCTCGGAAGCCTGCCTGCTCTTCAGCAATAATTTTCTCTGCCTGAGGCTTTAGTCTGTTAAGAATTATCTTCAGCATGACTTTGCTTGGGTGACTGATCAACTGATGGTTCTGTAGTTTTGGCATAGCTGTATGTTTCCTTTCTTGGGAAGCACAATGACCAAGGATTGAATCCATGTGATGGGCCATTCTGCACAGGACTGAATTTCACCAGAACACGAAGTTGGCCAGGAGCAGATATTGGAAGTGACCATGATTTATTAATGACGTTTCGCCTGCACCTGAAAATGATCAAAAAGCCTAACCAACCAAGAATCAGATTTGACCCTGAAAAATTGAAAAGATCCAAAAGTCACAGAAGCCTTCCAAGCAATGATAGGTAGTAAATTTGCACCTTTGATAACCCTGGACAGCGAAGACACTGACCTAGAGTCATTAACAACTACATTCAACACAGCTGTAACCAGCACAGCTAGCGAGATCATTGGCAAATATCACTGAACAAAGAAACCTTGGGTCACGACATATGTCCTTGAACTATGCAACAAAAGAAGAGAACTGAAAAAGGGAAAAAGAGATAATGAAGGAGCTAGAAAATACAGAGAGATAAACAACATAATCACGAAAAGCATGAAAAAGGCAAAGGAATCCTGGATAGAAAGACAATGCCGCAAAATCGAAGACAATCTGAGTAGAAATGACAGCAAAATTGGCATATCAACTGGTGAAAGATCTTACAACCCATAAACAAGGGAAAACTACCACCATCCAAGACAAATCAGGAAAATGCCTCACAGATGATCAAGAGATCCTCAAGCAAGGGACAGAATCCTGCTCAGAATTGTACAATCATAAGACCCAAGGAGATCCAGCAGTAGTAAATTGTCCTCAGGCAGAAGAAATTGATGACAACCCCATTCTTCGTGAAAAAGTAGAAATTGCAGTTAGATTACTAAAGAAAGGAAAGTCAGCTGGCACTGACAACATACCAGCAGAGCTCATTCAAGCAAGAGGAGAAGGGATAGTCACAGTCCTAACAACAATCTGCAACAAGATATGGCAGACAGGGGAATGGATCACTACATGGAGATACACAGGAACCAATTTATAAGCTGTCCATGTATGGAACCTCTTCCAGGAATCCCCTTGTCACTAAAGCAAGATAGCTGCTACTGATTTGTTTTTAAAAAAATCAAAATTTTATGAAGCAGTTCCAAGTCAATGCAAAGAATGAATATCCCCATCTGCAGTCTTGGGTGTCTAAATGTTTTAATGTGCTTTTCAATCTTCAACTGGTTTTGAGGAAAAGAGAAGAATGCAATGACCCTGAAAGTAAGAAGGAATAATTCCAATAAATTTCTCTATACATGCAGTGCATGTATCATTGTTTAGGTGTATTTGACAGTTGGGGTTGGTTGGGGGAGTGTGGCTGTCTAAACATGTTAAGTGCATTGCCCTAGGACACACTTGACTACGGTAACAAATCTGAGATGATCCAATGATGGGAATTAAACTCACAGCCTTCTTGTCAAGAATCGAACATCTTAAACACTGAGTCATTTTGGCTCTGCAGGTTATGTTGTGGAAATCATATGGGAAGAAAAATAACCCTACAAAAAGCAGAAAGGGAGATAATTCTTCATATTATTGTTTTGTTTGATCTCCAGATTGTTCTTGGTCTATTATCTTATTAACTTTATCATGCATCACATAAAATACCTGCTTAGAACTATGATAATCGGGGTCACTAATTTCATTAACAGGAGAGAACTAGGCAAGAGATCGAGCCAGAGAATAAACAGCTCCCACTGAATTATGTCGGATGAGAGACCAAAGTAGCTGGGTAATTTATCTGGGATGAGAGACCAAAGTAGCTGGGTTATTTTTTAAAACTACAGCAGCTACTAATAACAACCTGACTAATGTTTTATAAAATAGAATTTACAATAACTGTTCTTAATTAGTAAATCTTTGCTTTTAATTTAAAAAGGATAAAAGAAAATTATATATATAAACAAAATCTTATATGTACCATCCAGGACATTTGAAGAAGAAAATGCAGACAAATCTGAAAGTGAAGGACTGTGGATTCTGTTTCAATTCTTGCTAAATATGAAAAAGAGTGATGCAGCATGTTAATCCCAGCATTTGTAAATAAAATTTCTCTTTAATCATAGTGGTATTTGTTCTGAAGTCAATGATCCCTATCATGATTAAATTAAGGTAAACATTAAATGATCAAACTTTAAAGAGAACAGAACCAAAACCCCTACCTCTGCCCTCAGGTCATTATGAATAAATCAGAGTACCTGTACCCAATATCAAAGAGAATGTCACCTTTTGTAAAACTTGGCTTATGATACCCAACAAAATAAATACACAAAAAGAAAGAAAGAAAATTCTTCCAGAAATTGCCACTGCCAAGGAAACTAAGAAAATCTATAACAAAATGCTTCCATAGAATTCTACAACCAAAGACACTGAAAAGAATTTATAATGAAATGCTTCCACAGAATGCTATTACCAAAGACACTGAAAAGAATTTATAATGAAATGCTTCCACAGAATGCTATTATCAAAGACACTGAAAAGAATCTACAATGAAATGCTTCCACAGAATGCTATTACCAAAGACTCTGAAAAGAATCTATAATGAAATGCTTCCACAGAATGCTATTACCAAAGACACTGAAAAGAATTTATAATGAAATGCTTCCACAGAATGCAATTACCAAAGACACTGAAAAGAATTTATAACGAAATGCTTCCACAGAATGCTATTACCAAAGACACTGAAAAGAATCTATAACGAAATGCTTCCACAGAATGCTATTACCAAAGACACTGAGAGGAATTTATAACGAAATGCTTCCACAGAATGCTATTACCAAAGACACTGAAAAAAATCTATAATCAAATGCTTCCACAGAATGCTATTACCAAGAATATTGACAAGCATCTATGTTTCATGACTGAAGAAAAATAAAGACACCAATTAAATTTGCAACCAGAAATGATGCATGAATGGTTTTCTTTGGGTCAAAAAAAGGGTCATAAGAGAAATCAATGGGTAAAAGTTGACTTCATCACAGGTATACATATTAAAGGGGGGGGGGAATAGAATAACAGTGCCAGGTCTTGTCAACAGCATAGATGAATATCACTGTACAATGGTGACATGCTGAGGGCAGCCAAACAAGACTAGCCTTATTGTAAAACCTTACATTCTGTGCCTATTTCATGCTGACCATCTCTGATAACCCAAGATTACCAATGTCAACAAAATATTTCCAGAGGGCTACTTAAAAATGTACAGAGCTCAATGGCTGACATTGGTCTTGACTTCAGATTAGTACAACCCCATCTGTATATATATGTATTTCTGTAAAACCAGGTGCTTGTTTTCTGGCACTGGTTCCTTTTCAGTGAGATCAGATGTTCAGCATTTAGCCATATTACTATGGGTATTTCCTACTTAGTACTAGCAAGTCCAGTGGACCCTAGTACAGCTATTATATTTTCAGGGGGCATCAGTAGCTTTCTACCAAATAAATATATTTTATTTCCCAAATGTGAAAATATTTTTGAGATTTTAACTCAGTTTAAGAAAAATCTGTCAGTATATCTCTACTTAATACTCTGTGATACTTGTATTTATTTTGTTATGTATGGCCGATCTTTTATATTTGTGTCATATATTATGCTGATCACCCTTTGAAAAAAAAAAAGGTTGTTCCTAATATAAATTTTGCTAAAACTCCAAGTCTGTGCAATGATTTATTATCTTCTTTGTTTCATATAGACTTTCCTGGTCAAATGATATGAACTTGGACATGTATATTGAAACTTCAGCTATATACATAAAAAATAATTCAGCTGCACCTGCAGAATGTTGTTTATGAAAAATACTTCATTTTCATTAAAAAAAATTCTCAAATATGGTAAAGTTATTAAACGGGTTTAAAAAAAATGACGGGTTTAAAAAAATGCTAAAGAATAAGATTTTGCAAGTTTATTTTTTTCTTCACTCCTAAGAAATGCAAGTATAGCCAAAAAAGTTAAATTCTGTCTTTAGCCTTCTAGTAATTTGTCAGTGCTAACCAGCAACAAACAAAAATCAAACCATGAACTGTAAAGAAAAGATGCAAGATTATAGTACTATTGTAATGATTACAGCACAAAATGTTGTGTCTGGCCCAGTTAATGTAATGTACTGTCTGTCTCTCATGGTTAATGTTATAGTAGGCTGATTCATACCCAAGGTGAGTTGTTCTAGTGCTGCCCTGACAATATGAAAGCCTGAATGGGAAACAATCCCATCTTTGTGGCGACATATGCATATAACTTTAGATGCTCCTGGCAATATTTTAAGTATACTGAATTTGTCCTACGTGGACGACCATGATTTTGTTCTCTGAGGACAGATGACTTTGTCAGACAGGTTAAACAACTTAAAATTAAGAAAATACAGATATAAATATCATCCTAATGAACATTTATCTTTAATATTAAGCATCAGGTAATTAAGGCATGTTTTACTGTAGTGATTCATAAGTACACCTAACTGAATTGTAACTGTACATTTCCTTTTATCCATTAAACAGCATCAACTCAACAATGCCAGATAATTTTGATTTTCACCAGATAATAGCAGTAGAAGATTTTGTTTACTTGCTTTTGAATCCAAGTACATTTGATACAGTGAGACTTTTGTATCACCAGTTTCTCTGATATGTTCAAGATGTCTTGCATTGGCTATTTTGACTGTGCATGAGCAACTGGGTGACAAATGGGCATTCTTTGAACTGTCTTATTGGAGCCATGATTTTCACCTCTGGGTCGCATTTTTCCCCATCAAACCAACTCACCCTAACTTTTGCAAACATTCTTTTGTCTGTGTGACATCTGGACTGGACTGTTTTTAATGTAAAAAGAGAAAGCCTAAAACCTGAAAACTTTTATGGAACGTATCTTTTGCATATAAAACCCAAAATTTCTGCTTTTTTGGCTCATTCTTTAAAATGAGTAGAATGTAAGCATCATTCCAAAGCTAAGTCTTTCATAATTTTCTCTTGGGTCTATCACAAATTGTGATATAAGAGACCCTGCATGGAATAAACATGCTACCTCAGCATTCAGGCTTAATGAACTAATGAGGAAATTATGCATTAACAGGCCTGGCTCCATGCAGAAAATTGATGTATGACCATGCATTAACAGACCTTGCCCCATGCAAAAAACTTCATGTATGACCATGCATTAACAGGTCTGGACTAGTACAGAAAATTCATGTATAACCATGCATTAACAGGCCTGGCACATGCAGAAAACTCATGAATGACCATGCATTAACAGGCCTTACACCATGCAAAAAACTTCAAGTATTAACAGGCCTGGCCAATGTAGAAAATTTATTTATGACATATATTGACAAACCTGGCCCAGAGCACAAAAATCATGTATAAGCATGCATTAACAGGTCTGGAATCATTTTCTCAAACATTTTTGATGAAGGATTTCATGCTCACACTTGAAAAAAACCTCAAAATCAAGCATGATATGCTGTGTGCCATCAAGATTTCAACTTAATAGTATACAAAGTTACCGAATGGCCTTGTTTTCATGCTCTGTGACTGACCTAGAGTTACTTGCTCATAAAGAAGATATGTGATTTGTGTCCAAGCGATTGCTCAAAACTACTTTTATAGCAACATTTTTGATTGGATGATAATAAAACTCAAACTCAGTTATAACATTTTATGACTTCCACATTTATCATTTTTAAAACTGATGTAAAATGAAAATGATTTAAATGAACGCTTACATTAGTAAACAAAAATGATGCATGTCTGGATGTAGTGGCATTTTACAGCACCTTAGCACATAGTGGCTATACTGTGCCAACCATAAATGCAAAAATGAATTGCACAAGGTGATGAAGAAACATTTGAATGATTCATGGCTAAAGCACAGAAAAATAGAAAACAGCCAGTACTGCCTGCATCCCACTTCATTCTACTTTCTAGATAAACCGGTGTAAAATTCTCATATCAACACACTTTCATAGTTGACAGAATCTGAATGTCATCAAGATTTATTCTTGTTCAACCATGTTTTAAAAGTAATATAAAAATGTGGTCATTTGAGAGATACTCTAATAGATTTGTGATTTCACTGCAATCCAATGTAGCGAAAGAATTTCCAGGAATTCAAGATAAGACCATTTCTGTTTTAACTGTTGAGTGTTAAAACCATCTCGCCGCTGTAGTACACACTAGATTTCAGTTTGGCACTCATTTAGGACAAATTAGAAGACTTCTGGTGAAAACCAAATGTCATAATGATCAGCCATTAAAGGGAAATAGTGAGAAGATTTTTAAGATATCCTTCATTGGATATACAAATGGCACCATTTTCATATATGACCAACTGGGTATCATAAGAAGTTTACTAATAAAAAGCCCATGATGACTGAGCCAGCCATCGGGACACAGAGAAAACAATATTTTCAAGATATGACTTTCCATGCTATAGTAGCAATAACTTGATTTTCAAGATGGCTGCTGTGCTGGCCGTAATAGATGTCAGATCAGCTCCATTTTCATTTAAGACCAACTGGCATCATAAGAAGTCTACTGCTGAAAATCCATGTCAATTTGCCTTCTGTCCAATCATACTTGAAAATCCAGGTCAATTTGCCTTCTGTCCAAGCAAACTTGAAAATCCATGTCAATTTGCCTTCTGTCCAAGCAAACTTGAAAATCCATGTCAATTTGCCTTCTGTCCAATCATACTTGAAAATCCATGTCAATTTGCCTTCTGTCCAATCATACTTGAAAATCCATGTCAATTTGCCTTCTGTCCAAGCATACTTGAAAATCCATGTCAATTTGCCTTTCTGTCCAAGCATAGTTGAAAATCCATGTCAATCTGCCTTTGTGTCCAAGCATAGTTGAAAATCCATGTCAATCTGCCTTTCTGTCCAAGCACAGTTGAAAATCCATGTCAATCTGCCTTTCTGTCCAAGCATAGTTGAAAATCTGTGTCAATTGCCTTTCTGTCCAAGCATAGTTGAAAATCTGTGTCAATTGCCTTTCTGTCCAAGCATAGTTGAAAATCCATGTCAATTGCCTTTCTGTCCAAGCATAGTTGAAAATCCATGTCAATTTGCCTTCTGTCCAAGCAAACTTGAAAATCCATGTCAATTTGCCTTTCTGTCCAAGCACAGTTGAAAATCCATGTCAATTTGCCTTTCTGTCCAAGCATAGTTGAAAATCCATGTCAATTGCCTTTCTGTCCATGCATAGTTGAAAATCCATGTCAATTTGCCTTCTGTCCAAGCATAGTTGTGAGAAAAACAATTTTAAGCTGGTTGCCATGCCCACCATACCGGATGTTAGAAATGCATCATTTGTAGTTAGAACCAGCTAGACACCAATAGTCCTTTAGTGAAAACCCAATGTCGATACGACCATCCATTCAGGAGGAGTGGTGATTAGATTTTCAAGATGGTCACTGTGGTGACCATACTGGATGTTGGATCAGCACCATTTTCATTCAGGACCAACTAGACATCATAAATGCTATGTTGATATGACCATCCATTCAGGAGGATGTTTTTGTTGTTGTTGTGTGTGTCGGGTTTAATGCCATTTTTTCAGCACATGATAAGCTGTACATGGCAGCCAAAATAACTGGTGGAGGAAGAACCTGGGAAAACTGTGACGAAGCACCAACCCATGGAAAGCTACTGGCAAGCTTTCTCACACACCCACACTGGCCAAGCCAGAGACTCGAACCCACGCAGACAGAGGTGAGATGGCAGTGATTAGTAATGGTGAGAACTTTAGACCACTTGGCCACCCGGGGCCCTACTCATTCAGGAAGAGTAGCAATAACAAGATTTTGAAGATGGCCACTGTGCAGCACCATTTTCATGCAGGAGCAACTAGACCATGGGATATATGAGTGTGTAAACTTTTAATGCAAACATCCAAGTAGTGTAGAAGTAGCAGTGATAACAAACTTGTGCTAATGGATAGGCATTGGACAATGGATGACTGACAGTGCACAACAGAGCATCCCAAAAGCCCTTTTTGTTTATGACTAGAAGGGCTAACAAGAGGTCCAAGTGGGCCTGATATTATTCACCTGGCAGACGTAACACTTGACCATTTTACTAAGGCTGTTGTAGTATTGCAAAAACATAATCCAATCTAAAATACCTCCCAATGGTTATTCATAAATGAACTCGTCCAAAATTTACACCTCTCCCTCGACAACTCATGGGCAATGGAGTCTAAAAACATTAATCATGGCACAAGTTACAGTTGCATGAAAAAGTAAGAGATGCTAATTCTGATAAACAGTGGGGTGGGGTTAACGACAATGATACATGAAAAATTTATCTCCACTGTTCTGACATATTTTCTTATAATGGATATTAATATTAATGGATAAACTGAACCAGACGTTAGAATATCACTTAAAAGTCAATAAACAGATAACAGACTTTTAATATTAGTAAAGCTTACATATAGGATAGACAAATTCATGCATCAGTAAAATCAGAGTTGCCTCCCTTGCAAGATCAGGTCACATATCCCCATCTGAAGCAGAAATAAACTGAAGCGTCATAGCTACATGTAGAATTACACTGAAAAAAAGCGTCATAGCTACATGTAGAATTACACTGAAAATAAGCGTCAAAGCTACATGTAGAATTACACTGAAAAAAGTGTCATAGCTACATGTAGAATTACACTGAAAAAGCGTCATAGCTACATGTAGAATTACACTGAAAAATGCGTCATAGCTACATGTAGAATTACACTGAAAAAAGCGTCATAGCTACATGTAGAAATACACTGAAAAAAATCATCATAGCTACATGTAGAATTACACTGAAAAAAGCGTCATAGCTACATGTAGAATTACACTGAAAAAAGCGTCATAGCTACATGTAGAATTACACTGAAAAAAGCGTCATAACTACATGTAGAATTATACTGAAAAATCTCTTAAGTTGAGACCATCTATGTTTGCATTGGATAATTCCACAAGATGACAATATTAAATGTATGGATACATATGCTTCTATAAAAATTTATCACTCCAAATTATGAAAAATAATCCAAAGATTAGGTAGAGGCAAAAATGTAACGAGTATTCAATGATGAGTAGTTTTAGCAATGACTGATGTTACTGTCATGTCAGCACCTGTCATGTCAGTACCTGTCATGCAACATTAACCCTATAGCTACTACAGCTGTTGTGCAGTTTCACTACTGCTGAGTGCTATAATATCAGTTACTGAGACTACTGAGGCTGGTTGCTAGGCTGAATACTTGAGCATCATCACGGCTGACTACAGAAACTGACAATAAAAACATGGTTACGTTTATATTATTTCATTAGTTTTTGCTGGATTTCAGTGAAATAAAAAACAGCTTACCTTGTATAGTGTCTGTTATTCATATATTTCCACTTTTTATACTCCTACATCCCATCATACAAGAAATCCCAGTCATGTAAACTGTTTTGATTCCCACAAAATAAATCCAAAATTTAGATATGTGCATATAAAAACATGAATGGAAATGGAAATATTTCCCTATTTTTTCAAATCTTTCTCTTGTCATGATTTCTGGTATTCCTGGGATCCCAAAATATACCAATGTCATCCAGGCAATGGAATATTTGGGTATCTGCATAATACGACGATGTATATTCCAAGATATGCCCATATCTTCGTGATGCTGGTTTCATACCATTTCAGGTCTTGCTTTTGGTCCCCCATTTTCTTGGTATAATCGTTTGTTTCTTTCACAAGCTTTTCCACCAGACATTCATGAAAAAACTTGAGAAAAAAATCTTTCTCATTGCTTAATGGTCCAAGCTCGATTGTTGAACCAACATGAGAATCAAAATCATTGATCTCGAACACAGCGAGGTCATCACTCCATTGTGCAAGTGGGACTATGTCCTCCTCGTCATCCGATTTAAAATCACTTACATCTGGTGTTGAAACGGGACTAACATCAATATTTGATCCATTTTCTAAGAATGATCCATTAAACTCTTCGATAACGCTTGCACTGAACCCTTCAAAGTCACTCATATCTGAATCGGAATCCATCTTTGTTTATCTCAACAACACGTGTTTCACAAATTGCAGGAAAGCCCTTCCAGTGTGTCTAAAGTTAACCTCTCAGCTTTCAAACTTGTATCAAAATGTTGAGTAAACGGTCTTCTCATTGGTTATGATAATCAAAAATATGTAAACTTCTGTACTTTCAACCAATCAACGTTTAGATAACATAGTGGTCACGTCCGCATAGATGCAATGTTGGGATTTCAAGTACTGCTGAACTATACGCACATAAGCGACATTGGGGCAGTAAACGAGGCTTATCGACACTGCATATATGCGTCAGTGGGGTTCAGGATCTATTTACAGGTGACACTTAGATGCTGCAGTCGTAGCTAAAGGGTTAAAGGCTGACCCTAGGCCCTGATATTACTGTCATGTCAGTACCTGTCATGCAATGTTAAAGGCTGAGACATCCTGATGTTAATATCATGTCAGTACCTGTCATGTCAGTACCTGTCATGCAACGTTAAAGGCTGAGACGCCCTGATGTTAATGTCATGTCAGTCCCTGTCATGCAACATTAAAGGCTGAGATGTCCTGATGGTACTGTCATGTCAGTACCTGTCATGGCTGAGACAATCAGCTAATTAGCTTATGTTGTCACATCATAGAACCATTTAAACCCGACAGTTTTCAAAATAAAGCCAGAATAGCAACTGTATAATCATATATTGCAACTACTTTATTATCACTTTTACTATACAATGTTCTCACTGCCCTAGTCACTAGATATACAACCAAGCAGCCCTGTATAAGCATCTATATGCTGATTTCTTCACATTTCTTTCATTCCCCCAAAAATATTTGGATATTTTGGCCTCAAAAATGTGTGTATTTGCTGTTTACAATGACAAGAGTTTTACAAAACAGTCATCTTACTCTATCAACATCTATTTATTTTTGTTGTCCTAAGCAGGTTTATGCATTATCCTGGCATGGGATACGGAAGGAGTGCTGTACAAGCTTCATCAAAACTGGACAAGAAATATAGTCTCTGCGGATATAGTTACTCCGATGCAAGATCCCACATTAATATGTACAGATCTTACTAGACAATGTGTCCAAGACCATGATACTAATTTGTAGCAGCTTAAATACCAAGCAAACACTAATAAATATCAAGTCTGCAAAGTAGCACCAAGCTAAGCCAATCAGATCCATGTGCATCTCATAAAAATATGCTGTGCTTTTTCTCATGATCAAAGTCATCCAAGATCCGGATGATATACGACTATGTAACAATTTTAATCAAAATCTGATGTTTTTTTAAAAAGAAGTCACTAGAGTGTTGACGATCTCAGCAAGCCTGATGCAAGATCACCTCATTAACAAGCATGGATCTCACTCATAATCACATTCATCCATGATCTTGAGGATATAAGCCCATCTACCATAATGAATCAAAATAGAAAAACAAAGATATTGTCTCTAGACTCATAACAAGCTAAGTTAATATGATGCAAACATCACTTCATAATGGTGCATAGGACTAATGCTCATAGTAAAACCTTGATGATACTGTATGAGCTTTTCCAAACACAGCCAGCTGGAATACGGACAAGTATAAATCCAGGTTACTGTGACATTCAGCAAAAGCGGTGGTTAAGAAGAACAGTAATTACAAACATTCTATATAACAATGTTAGGAAATTTGTACAGACCATTACACTAAAAACTGACAGCGCCGGTGGCCTAAGTGATTATAGTGTCAGCCTTGGATGCAGGAGGTCACGGGTTTGAATGGCTGACAGAGTCATACCAAATACTTATAAAAATGGTACTAGCAGCTACTTTGCTTGGCATTCAGCAGTAAGAGGCGATTGTTAGGACTGGTTGGCCTGGTGTCAGGATAAAGTGACTGGATGGGATATGATACTACGTGTCTGTCGCATGATGTCTCAGTGCTAGACATCACTATAAACTGCCACAATGCAGACCTCATAGTGATATGACTAAATTTGTTCACACCAAAAACTGCCAAGAATTACATGCATGAGTAAGTTGTCTATAGTACACGTAGCAACAAGATTTTCAAGATGATTGCCATAGTGGCCATTCTGGGTGTCAGGTCAGCACCATTTTCATTTAGGACCAACATCATAAAATGTCTTTACATAAACATCCCATCTTGATTTGATAATCCAGCCAGAAGGAGTAGCAAGCAACAAGATTTTAAAGTTGGCTGCTGTGGCATACTGATGTCCAAGCAATACCATTCAGATTTAGGACCAACTAGACCATGGGACGATTATACGTGTAAAGCTTCATAGCAATCCTCCAAGTAGTCTATGAGGAGTAGCAATGACAATCTTGGCCAAATGGAATTGACTGATGACAGTAGCAAAACTATACCATAAGGACTTCTCGTCTATGACCAGTTGAGCTAAAAACAAAAGCCAACACTGGAGGAAAAAAGGGCTCAGCAAAAGGGGTGAAAGCAAACTAAGCTAAAGCCATGAACATTTCAACGGCAATGGGTGGCTGAATTTAAAGTCTGACTCCGATTCTGAAAATGTGTTTGATGATGATGATGGTGATATTGACCTTTCTGATGTTGCAAAACCAGTGAAATAGATATTATCCACTACACTTTGAACTGCCACACCTGTGAAATAGATATACTCCACTTCACTGAAATAGAACACCTGTGCTACACTATGAACTGCAACACCTATGAAATAGATATAATCTACTATACTATGAACTGCAACGCCTGTAAAATAATATAACCATTACATTATGAACTGCAACATCTGTGAACTAGATATAATCCACTGAATTTTTAAAAATAAATAGTCAATCCTCATAATTAAATTCAACAGCATAAATAGTTAAATAAACTCTTACTTTAATAACATTCTTTTATTTAATCATGTTTTTAATTCAATTAATAAGGTGCAATAATAGAGAATAGTGAACCACATGATATATATAGCCAACCAGAGAAATGTCTGAATGTTAATACACCACTTCTGATCCGCTAGAAGATGTTTGATGCTAACAAGCGTTTGGTGCAAGTATAATTTGTTTCATAATTTAAAACAAGTCAATCCTTAAATGACAGTGTATATATAAAGTCCATCAACAGATTATACTGGTTTTCATACATTATCGAATACCACACGTGTTAAGTGATTGCACAGCTCAATTGGTTAGAGCATTTGCTAATAACAGATTGTAGGTTCGATACCACATGTGACAACAATTTATTTTCTCTTTTCTTCTCCTTTTATTTATTTTATTCTACAAATATCAAATTTCCATATTGTGCCAGTATACAGATTTTGTATCAAACATTAACAGTACACACACTAATGGCTATTATACTTGTAGCATTAACAAAAATATCTCATTTGAAAAAAGGCTCAGTATTTGGTTCATAATTAAAATCTTATGTAAGAAGTCTGAGTTTGAGTGATCCTATATTCTACATACTAGTAGTCCTCATTCATTGAGTATATCATGGTTTTCAATAGACACGCACCCTTGTTTTTTTTGATGCGTGGAATTTAAAAATGACCCATTTTTGATGCATGGAAATTTTGACTTGTGTGTCTTTTTGACGCATGTAGATTCTGGCTGGAACATCAATCTTAATTACCCTTGATTCACTTCCAGCTTAGTTTCTTACTAAGAGTACGCTGTCCATTACAAATTTACTGTAGGAGGCACTAATTGACATCTGCTCAACAATAGTCTAGACCCTGAAGGCCAATAATATTGTACCAATGGAAGATATACATGAACTGGGCAGAACTAACAGTTCACTGAAGTCAGCATTCAACCGACTTAGGTTGGATTGTTTTGAGATTACGTTTGAAGTTTATGGTAGAGGAATAGGAAACAATTATGACATCAATGGGCTGCCTTTTGATCAGATGTCAGCATTGGTATGTTTGGACATCAAATTATAATCAACTGGTCAGAACTGCAGCATATCATTACGGCGGCTTGCAAAGCCGGTTGACGACAGAAGTGACCAAAATTAATTTGTTTTGCTGTCAAGTTGCTTCATTTAGCGGGATGTTTCAAAGTTCGGAATCATTTATGACTTCACTGGATTTCTGACAACAACTCAGCATTTGTTTGATTGCACTTTAAATTATAATCAATCAGACAAAACAGGAATATATGGCTTCCTGCTAAGCCAGTTTTTGGCATGGGATTGTGTTTTATTGGCAATTAATTTGCTTAAATCGGCAAATGGTCAAAACATTCAGAAAAAAATTTAACAGACATAACACTCAGTGCATACATCTGAATTTTAAATCACAATGGCGCAAAGACGTATATTTTCTATTCTCTGTCTTGGAAACAACAATTTTCTGACCTAAGACTCCAAAGAAACAGAAAGATAGTGTCAGCTCTGATGAGAAGAGTCAATCCCTGAAATTTGTTACAAAATTTAAGAATGAGTGGAAAAGTGAACTGACAATTCTGTGATGTACATCTTTGACATTTGAATATATATAACCTTCATAGATGTATGGGTATATTTTTGCATATAAAATGATTTGAGCAGTTGATAACAGAATATGTTAAAAATTTTAAAATATAATAAAGTGTAAAATAATCCTCCGTCTGTTTCATATACAAAAAATACTCACAGTAACATATTGTTACAAAGAGAAACACTTTCACAAAAATGAGATTGTATGTTTCTTACAAAATAGTGAACAGGTATTTCTCATTTATTCAGCACGAGACAATAAATCTTAAACATCATTTGTTTCCACCAATAACAAGGAATCACAGTTATTGGCTCATAACTGTCCAAATGAACTGACTCTGGAGATTTTATTTTTTACTCTTGAGAGTTTCATTTGGACTCTGGAGATTTTTGGGGTCAAGGGTCAACTGACTCTTCAGTTTGGAAATCTATTGAGAACCCTGTATATGTACAGAAACATATGCAGGTGGGCATGGCTTAAAAAAAAATAAAGTGGGTTCATATAGGTGAGAACTCAAAAAAGCAAAAGGGCCTGGCCAATCAGATTGCTGTAAATCATAATGAAAAAAAAGAAAAATTTGATTATTACACTGTGAACTATCATTCTTTTAAGTCGGATTCTTGTACGAAATTGGAGAAAATGCACTTTATGCCTATGATATCAACCACACTGTAAAATTGCATGATATTTCTGAATTTTGTCTTCACTTACACCATAAGGGTATAGATATTCCATTTTGGCTGTGTTCTCTAAAATATAAGTTACTGATTTGTTCTAGCTCCTTAATCAGATTAGCTCACCCAAGTCAACCATAAAAATGAAAGTATCAAATTTCAGAGATTTTCTTTTATAACAAGTAACGCTAGAACCATCTTTGGGTTCAAATGCACAAAGAAAAATATTTTTTGCCTGAGAAAACCAGCAAGGAATCCAAAGCTTGAAAATCAGTAATATGCTGTGCATTAAGCAATGATCAACATCATGCTTCTTGTCAACACATTCCTAAAAATTATCTAACAGTAAAAACTAGCTATCAAATCCATGCAGCAGGCAAACAATAGAAACAATTCAAAACCTAGAGATCAAAGTATGCCTTATATTGTTCATCTGCCTAGCATAAAGGTTAACTGTTCCACTAAGCAGGCTTGTGTAGCTCTGTAACAACATAGTCCTATATACACTATCTCCCAAAAATTTATACCTCAATTTTGCCTATTTTACTCATCAAAGATATAAACCACCATGAATTTACAACTCTCCCTCAAAGACTCGGGAGTGAAAGGGTACAAAAATATCAAGCATGGCAATTGACCAATAGTGCAAATGCAGTGTTTTGCTAGCAAACGTCACTCATAAATTAGAATTATAATCTCCACTGTCCTAAACAAATATTTTTCCAAAGGATTTTAAATTAATGGATATCAGAACTCTGAAAATGAATTAAAGTCAAACATTAATAACAGATTTGTAATATTAATAAAGCTGACATGCGGTGCTCAACATTAGCAGTAGTCCACAACCTAGAGGTCAGTGTTTTTAATCTCGGACAGTAGTTTTCATGATTTGAATAGTCCAATGGTTAGTAAAGTTTCAGTTGTCACCAACATTTTGTGGAAAGTACTAGTGAAGATATCTTCTCAAACTGTTCCAACCCCATTTTTAGATATCTAGATATTTATGTTGGGGTGTACTGCCTGTTGACATGCTGGAAGTCACTGCTGACAATGTGCAGTATCAGTATAGGGTAGATGCTTACTATTCAGTCTGGTAAAGGTGTTGGCTTTTTTGGTTTCATATTTTCTGGGGGCTTCTCTATCATCAAGTCTTGTCTTGTTCACAGCCCTGTCCATGGTTCCCACGCTTTTCTAAAGTTAAATTTCCAGGTCATTTCCAGGGTTTTTCCAAGGATGAAATTAATTTGTTCAAGGCTCACATATGACCATTACTGAATGGAATTAAAGAACATTTTAGATTATAAAACATGCATTTTCTAAATCTAAAGATGTTTCTCTTTCAAGACTCTCCAATACATCTAAGTCAGAAAAGATGAACACGTACAAAACCACAAAATGTGTCACACAAAACAAGTTTGATTATATTCCTATAAATTGGCAAGTAAAGTCATTTCATGTTTCAATGGGAAGGGGCATGTTCAAATAATAATAATAATAATAATAATAATAATGACTTTATTTAAAGAAGAAGTTCATTTGGTCAACTGATCAAACTTCCATGAGGCCTTCTACAATGACATTTGTACCAATATATATATATATATATATATATATATATATATATATATAATGCACAATTTTTACAAGATGAGGTGTCTTCAGCAGGAATGGAAACAGCCTACCACACAAAAAAACTGACAATTTTGCATGCATCGCCAGGGCACATGTAAGGTGCGGAATTTCACAAGTATCGAAAACATGCACAACACCTTCAAAATCATCAAAACATGTAAGAAAAGATTAACTATTATTATCATTTATTTACTTGAATACTCTTTCATTGTTTTGACAAGTCACTTGTGAAGAACTGTTGATACCTCATATTTCAGCTTGTATGAAACTATTTTCCGAACAGCCTAGGGCGGCTACTGTGAGGTAAAAAAAAAATGTGTTTCCTATTGCACTAGCTTTAAAATTAGGGTAGGTAGGTTGTTTCTTTAAACTTTATATATATTATAATGATTAGTATATATAATGTACTAAGCACTTCAAAGTACTGGGCTCAATGCACATATCAGTTTCAGGATTTTTGTTCTTAATTTTTTTTTTTTTAAACCGGGGGTAGGGTGAAAAGGTGCTAGGGTCGGCAACAAAAATGGGGATGGTTGGCTCACCAGAAACATTTTCTTCTGGCCTGAGGCTATCACTGCCATTTTCAAAGATGAAAGTGACTGAAAAACCACTGGAAGCTGTTGCGTATTTAAACCTGATCTTCCCTGTCTGTGCTTTTTCATTATAGCATGGTTAGTGAGCACTTTTTTGCCAGATGATCCAAAATTAATTTTGTCTTGGCAGCTCATGCTCCAGGCAAGTCCAGTTTCCTCCAATTTCCAAAATTTTTTTTATCTTTTTCTTCTAGCCAGCTCCATTTGAGCAGATTTTTTACTGACTGGTCAAAGTTAGTTATATCCATACATTTTCATCTTTCAACAAATTTCAATTCAGTAGAAGCCATGAAAAGATACAAATGTGCATGACATTACTCAAAACTGCATAATGAACGACTGAAACAATGAACAATTCTCGCCTGTACAATTAACTTCCAGTATACAGTGTCTTGGTGTTTTGTTATCTTCTTTCCTACTCGAATTACATCCAGGAACAAATATTCAGATTTTTTTTTTTTAAAAAAAAAAATACTCTACTGGAAATTTTACCCCAAAACAGGAAAATTGGTCTGCATTAAAAAAAACTGACCTCCAACTAAAACCGGAAAATTTCCATCAATGCTTTAGACAACAAATGCTGTTAAAAACTCAACAACTGATCCACTGCTACAATAAAATATGTACAAGACTTCAAAGATGAGTACATACAGAATTCATACAAATAGTAGTAGCAAACATGTATAGAACATTATAGGTAAGTACATGATAACAATGTCGAAAAAAGTAGTGGTACTGAATTTAACAAAATCATAAAAATGATCGTTTCTCTATATGTGACAAATTCTACCATCCCATTAGCTCAGATCATGCAACATGGTGGCAAAGTACATTACTCCAACTGCTTTGGCACTCAATGGCCTACTTCTGCTGATGTGCTGTAAACACCAACAAACCAACAGCTCTTTTCTAACGTATCCAGAGTGGACTACATGAGACAGGCCATATGATTTTTTTATATCTTGGAGTGACAGCTGGTGAAGAGCAGATACTGAGGACATGCAGATGGTTCGCAATGCAGCGGTCATGGTTGATGGTTTGAAATCATGAAGTAGCAACCCTTCAAAGAGTGACAAGACTGTACCCTAAATAGCACCACGGATCAACTTACATGAAGTTAAAGGGATCCATGACCGACATAATGAGTCACGTTTATCCAATTTCACACTGACTTAAACATACGAATTTAAATGGAATTTATCTTAACTAAAAATGTGATCAAAGAACAGGGATGCCCCAGCAAAATGTCTTTAAAATGACTGAACACTAACCTTTTTTTAAAGTGTGATGGATGGATGGACGACAAACATGAGCAATATAACACTTCCTGCCATGGTCATAAATATATTGAAATCAAACAGTTGTCCAACTAGAAAATATGCATATAAACCGGCAAACAAAGATAAGGAAATATGGGGACAGTATGAATCAACTGATCAAAAATTTTGGTTCTGTACAATGATCTTAAGTTTAAAGTAATTATTTGACAAAAGATTTTTATAAGAGTAACTATGGCATGGTGTGTGAAAATGAAATCAGGGAAAGACAAGATTCACAAAGAACCAGCTAGTAAAAAGGTTCTCATCTTACATAACACGATCTGCAGACAGTGATTCTCCTTGTGCAAGACTGACAAGGGATGGGCACGAGGGGAGACCATTACAAACTGCACCTGACATCAACCCTTGTCACCTGGTTCAGGCATGCCCTGGTGACACTGGAGATACCTGCATTATGTTTCTCTACAGCCAGCACCCCTGATACTCGGTCTTGTTTTCCTGTGCTTTAACCATCTGTATTCACTTATATGTCAATTTTAACTGCAAACAGCACAGACCCAGATCTGCCATCGCATAAGGTGCCAGAAGATCTGGGTCTGAGCAGTTTGTTAGGAGTAATCAGTAGAACAAACAACATATACCCTGATCTGCAGGCACATTATGCCATGGTTGATGAATATTCCAGTTAGACTCAACTTAAAAGTGATTCAATATGGTACTTGTCTAGAATGAGCACAAAACTTCTGTCTAGAATGAGCACAAAACTTCAAATTATTTATCATTCTATAATGTAGCTGCAGATCTGATTCTACCCCATTTGCCTGAAATGATACTTGAAAACTGAACAGTATTAGGTTGATGCATCATTTGATAACAGATAATTTTGTTTGGTTTTGTGTTTTATGGCACAACAACACAAATAGGTTATTTTGAGAGAAGACAAGTGGAATAAAGTACCTGGATTGATCCTATGGTAAGATTTCGAGCCCACACATTTCAGCAATTATGTCTGGCACACTAAAAACTGCCACTGTGATTCCTACCTCATTTTGTTGCCATTTATGAATAGCAGCAGGTTGTATCAAGCCTATTCCACATCCCCATGCCTAGACTTAAAGAGACATCAAGCCTATTCCTCATCCCCATGCCTAGACTTATGAGACATCAAGCCTATTCCACACCAACAAACCAATGGACTTACAGGACATCAAACCTGTTCCACATCTCCAAGCCTGGACTTAGAGGACATCAAGCCTATTCCATATCCCCATGCCTGAACTTATGAGGCATCAAGCCTATTCCACATCCATAAACAGGACTTACGAGACATCAAGCCTATTCCATATCCCCATGCCTGAACTTATGAGGCATCAAGCCTATTCCACATCCCCATGCCTAGACTTATGAGACATCAAGCCTATTCCACATCCCCATGCCTGGACTTATGAGACGTCAAGCCTATTCCACATCCCCATGCCTAGACTTATGAGACATCAAGCCTATTCCACATCCACAAACCAGGACTTGCAGGGCATCAAGCCTGTTCCACATCCCCAAGCCTGGATGTAGAGGACATCAAGCCTATTCCACATCCCCAAACAGGACTTGGAGGACATCAAGCCTATTCCACATTCCCATGCCTGGACTCACAGGACATCAAGCCTATTCCACATCCCCAAACCTGGACTCTGAGGACATCAAGCCTGTTCCATATCCCCAAGCCTGGACTTACAGGACATCAAGTCTATTCCACATCCCCAAACAGGACTTAGAGGAGGTCAAGCCTATTCCACATTCCTAAGCCTGGACTCACAGGACATGAAGTCTATTCCACATCCCCAAACCAGGACTTTGCGGACATCAAGCCTGTTCCACATCCCCAAGCCTGGACAGGACATCCACGTCTGTTCCACATCCCCAAACCAGGACTTAGAGGGCATCAAGCCTATTCCACGACCCCAAACTTGGACTTGCAGGACAACAAACCAAGATAAAGTCTGGGTAACCAATCAAAAGAAGGGGTGGGGGTAGAGCGAGATATGAAATGGCTACAATGTAAATGGTTGGCATTCACACTAGTAAACATACAAGATAACATAATTTATTGTCTTTCATCCAAAAGAAGGATATGACAATGACAACACAATTACTAAATATCTAATATAAGATGGAAACATGACAAATCTGCATGCTCTCTCTCACTCACCCTTCACCCATCCATTACAATGCCCACATATACAAATATTTAAAATTAACTTTACTTATTATTATGTATATCTAAATTATGTCTAATTATAGATTGTAAGGGTCATTTTTAAGCACATTACATAGCTTCAGGATTGTGGGATGTACTTTTAATCTGAGTAAACATGTTAATGTGGCATTTGACCTTAGAAGCCAAAGAAGAATCTTAATAACGAACTTGATGGTGTCGAGTTCAGACTAGGAAAACTAGGTGACTTAATTTCTGATTGGTTAGCTGATAATGGACCTGACATTGTTGAAAAGTATAATATTCTAAAAATGATTATTTGACCCTTGTTCTGGTTCTAATATGGGATCTTAGTTTTTTTAGTAAGTGATGTTCACCTGAGAATTAGTTATTCCCATCTTAAACATTAGCCTCAGTGGAGTTATTTAGTTGTGTTCTGCTGAAAGGATTAATTGATGATCTATTTCAGTTATTCACTGGAATTACAAACTACTGGATTACACAACTATTTTGGAATTAAAAAAATTTAAAGATATTTTTGATTATATCACTCTTGCACATCAAGACTGTTTCCACATCAAACTATTCCAGACTATTGGCACATCAGCACAATAGATTGAACTTCATTTGGAAAACCACTGGAACTTGTTTGAAATACTGGATACTTGTGGATGTCTGAAAAAAAACTTTTAGGACTATTTAGGATTTTATTCACCATATTGAAAGTTTTTTTAAACATTTCATTTTGTATAAATTATTTGTTGAATTTTATAAAACTTGTCAGTTTTCACTCTTTTCTGTTACTTAGTTTAAAACCAGAGAGTTGTTACATTACGAAAGCAACTTAACTAATTATTCTAAAATTATGGATGATATTACCCTGGAGAGCTGCTACCAAGTTTACTTACTGACTGCCAACACATATTTACTATGCCCATACTAAATTATGCCTTTTTTTACAGAAATTTCATATACATAATTAATAATGATATATACATAATTAATAATTAGGGGAATCATATCTTAATCAAACATGCTTAATACATGCCAAAATGACTCTGATGTCATATCCAACTTGCTCTAAATACAGAATTTTTTTTCCTGTCTTCATACTGTACTTAGAACTTTGGCATAAAAAAAACCCCGTTTTTCATCCTCTACTTCATTTGCAAAAAAGGGGCAATATTTAGCACCCCTTGGTATAACAGGTTTTAGGTAACAGCCTGTTCAATTTCCAGAAAATGAACAGTGATCTAAAATGGATAAATTTTGTTGATATCTCTAGAATTCAAATCTGTTCTTGATTTTGCCACAGACAGATAATTTGGGAATTTTATTCATACATATCTTGTAAAGATTTTGTGTCAAGGCATGCAAAAGCATTTTTTTCTGTTCAGAATATGTTCTAATTTCCAAAATACATCCAAATATTAACAATTTCAATATATAATTAGGATATATATTTGTTAATTTATTAAAACATACACTTGATAGTTTACAGCATACATATTGAAAATAATGCAACACATGGCCACTTCAGAAAGTCTGAAACCTCCACCATGAATGGGACTGGAGTGTTGATACATATATACTACTTGACCCTATGTCCAATAAACTGTCTTACAGTTTGAAGTGTTTGGTTCCCCACTTACTCCTCTGTAGGTGTGGACCATCATAAATGTGTAAAATATCTTGTTACATGCAAAATAAACCCTAGTGGTATCCCTGCAATAAACAAGTCTGAACTTTTGTTAAGAAGTAGGACTAATGAAACTTCTTGCTCATTATACGTGCACTTTGGCCCATGTATTTTCATAGATCATCTAGGTCTGTCAGCATACCTGCCTATCCATCCATCAGTGTTGTCCTTGCAACCCCAAATCTGGCTACACATAATGAGGAAAAGTACTCATACTGAGAAGCTAACATAATCATGTTCGGACTCATGTTGCAGGAGGATGAGTAGATGAGCAGATATGAACAAAGGATTTGATTCCAGGTTGGGGAAGGGGAATGCAAAAGGTTACATTTTGATGGCTAATATGGACTCACTAAACTCCATCTACAGCAACTCTGTGTGTGCAGAGATATTTCTGATGACTTAATCTCAATTTATTATCAATGAACACACCCAACTCAACAATCTTATTAAAATCAAATCTCCACTGTCCTAGGTGTAGATCTGACACCAACCACTTAGGGGTCATGTTCTGGTGACCTATGTTATTATTGTAATTGCTAATTTTATCAGCCAATCAGATTAAGTCTTGTATCTTTGCTTTTGGGAGACTAAACTATGTGGCTGAAGCGCATGAATGTGTTCCAAACAATTTGATTCACTTTCTGATTTTTGAAAGCTGAATCTCCATTGACTACTTCAAAGGTCACCAGAATATGACCCATAAGCAGTCACTGTCAGATCTTCACCTAAGACAGTGGAGATCTGATTAATCAGATTGCCCAACTAAAGAAACTAGAAATATGTTCATACCTGTAGAATAACAATGCCAGTCAATCAAATTTGCTTGCATAAATAAAGACTTAAGCAAGGACAATGAAACATAGAATTTTCATAATGATAACAATCTTTTGATAAGAGCTGTATTAGTGCTGGACATATCTGGAAAACTTAGGAGATCTGAGCTTGCCCCAGTATGTCACAAAACGTCACAATGAAACCTTTAAAATTTACGTAAACTAATGTTAGATTTAGAATGTCAGCCAGGCTGTTTCACTGGCCAGCACATTAATTACAGAGGTGCCTACACACCCAATAAAGGTGGCATTGTTGGGACTCCGTCACTTTCAATCAGGTTTCTCCATAGTGCTACTTTGTCATGCGTGCAGACAAGCCACTTAGCATGAATTGGTTTAAGGGTAGATGTTAATCTCAATGTCTATCTGCACTGTCCGTATCATTGTAGTTGTCCGTATCAATCTCTGTATCATTGCAGTTTACATTCTGCTTATTTTCTAACAATGTTTTCAGCACAAGCTATCGCAGTATGTGCATTAATAATGCCAGAATTCATTAGAACTTTATGGATCCTATTTTGGATTACAAGGTCATGGTCATCCAGCAACAAGGGTGATTAAGGCAAAATTAATCAACTTAATAACTACATTACAGATCAATCACAAATGTACTGAAATGAATATCAAACCACGAAATTCGAAACCCATGAAAATAAAGTATTTCAAAGTGTGTGTGTGTCATGTATGTATGTATGTATGTATGTATGTATGTATGTATGTATGTATGTATGTTTGTGTCATGTACATATGTGTGTGTGCCATGTGTGTGTGTATACATACATACATACATACATACATACATACATACATACATACATACACATTGTTAAATCATGCTTCAAATAATAAGTGTTCACATTATCACATATACACAATAAAATGTGGGACTGATCTCGACAACGACTACAATATAGAAGTGACAGATTCTGACAGTATCATGTGAAGAGAAGGAATAATAAATGAATGAAACTGACGGTATTCATGAAATAGAATGAATGAAACTGAGGGTATTCATGAAATAGAATGAATGAAACTGAGGGTATTCATGAAATAGAGTAGTTATAAACACAAAACAATAGGTTCCATATATTGTGGCTGAATCACAAAGTACAAAACTTGTAAATCACATAAAGCCTTACATAGTGAACACTCTCTCTTAATATTTTGAATAAGGTGGGCAAGTACCTTGTAAACCTGAGCTTGCCTGAGCCAAAATTAGCTCTTTCCAGATGTGGAAAAGTGATCTGTACTGTAAGCCAACACAATGATCCACACAACAACCAGAAAGTATTCTGAACAAACTTTATCAAAGTCAATGAAGCAAAAAATACAGTTCACAGTGACCAACTTTTGAGAGATATATGTACTCTTCATGACACATTCTGACATCAACACACAGATCCGCATGACCCTGTAGCCAACTGTCCACAGAAACATGACTTTAATGCATACTTGCCTCATGTCACTGCTGTTAAATACAACCATGTCACTGCTGTTAAATACAACCAAACTGAATCAAACCATCTGCTGATGATGAAGAATACAAATTAAAATGTTGCATTTAAAAAGAGCAATTGCGTACAAAAAAACACTAGAGACCCAAGTGGGAGTGAAGCTTTTGTTTCACGGTAATTCAGTTAAAAAAAAAGAGTTTATGGCACAGAAATATAATAGAACCTTTGATTAATACCACTCATAAGACTGGGGAGGTGATCCCATTTTTTTTGATTTTTTTTTTGAGAGAATTCATTTTTCTCTTGGACTAAATTTGTTTTCTTTCTAGGAGTGGTCTTATTTTAGGCATGCTTGTAGTAGGAGGTTTAACTCTGTATAACAGTATTTATTTATTCCCATAATTGAAAAAGTGGAACCCAAGGGTCCCTACCATGTCAGAAAGTAGGAACAATTAGAAAAACAGGGTCTGCACGTATCCTTACATGTTTCTTAGTTATTCATGAAACTCTGAACAAACATAATTATCAGCATCCCTGCAATAAGCTTTCTGTACCTAGAATTAAATTCCTCAAGCCTGAGTATCACTTTGGTTTAGAATTATTCTGGACATATGATCATCACAATTTTTTTCCTCTCTATAAATTAGTTTGGACATAAATGCCTAAAATAAAGTTAAGACATGGTGATAGCCCGAGTTTCCTCTGACCCTTGCCACTCCATTTTTGATATTTGGACATTTATGTTGGGGTGTAAGGTCAGAGTCCATTCCCTATTGAAAAGTTGGAATTCGCCGACACCATTTGGTGTCGGCATAGGGTAATTGCTTACTAACCGGCCTAGCAAACTTTAACGACCTTTCATCAAGATATACCTGCATGAAATCGATAGGAATATGATTTATTTTCTCAGAAATAGTGAGTGTAGCATTCATTATATCTGTAATCTGCTGAGCGACGAGATGCAACTATAGCGTTGATGAAATTTGACCTGAAACTCGCTATTTGCATTCCGAGTCACATAACTATACAAATCTCACAACCTACATGTCAATGACATCAGAGGTCCAACAGTCATGTGAGATCAACACTAAACCATTTCAAAAATTCGAAAATATTAATTAAAAGTTATGTAATACTTGTACATAAAAATAACGCACACTTAATTCTCAACATATTTATTCTGAGAACGATGACTAGAAACCTGTTGGTTTTGCAGCAAGGTGGAGAAAACCAGATTCATCAAGTACTAAGCACATGTCAGCGATGTATTTTGTTGGTATCACGTGACTATCGCATTGATCTGTGCTCTCCGCTTGTTGAATCTGTTTTTTTCAAGCTGCTGCAACATTTACAGATTTCTGGTCGTTGTTTCCAGAATAAATATTTTTAGAAGTTTATGTTCTTTTATTTTGTCTATAAATATTACGTGACTTTCATATATATGTTCGATTTGTTTTCCTACAGCAACATTATAAATGGTTAAATGTTGACATCACATGACTATTTGAACTCTGAAGTCATTGACATATGGGTCATGAGATTTGTGTAGTCATGTGACTCGGAATACAACTGACGAGTTCCAGGTCAAATTTCATCAACGCTATAGTTTCGACTAGTCTGTCAGCAGATTAAAGATATAACGAATGCCACACTCACAATATCTGAGAAAATAAATCATATTCCTATTGATTTCATGCAGATATAGCTCGATGAAAAGTCATTAAAGTTTGCTAGGCCGGTTAGTAAGTGTCTACCCTATGCCAACACCAAATGGTGTCTGCAAATTCCAACTTTTCGATAGAGAATGGGCTCTGACCCTACACTCCAACATAAATGTCCAAATATCAAAAATGGGGTAGCAAGGGTCAGAGGAAACTCAGACTAACATGGTGAGTGAATTTATTGCAGCATTTCTGTTAAGATTTTAGCTTTTCTACTTTGCATTTTCTCTCCATGATCATCAACTATGTGTTATCAGCTGGTGTCAACTAGTGTCCAAGCTAAACAATCAACTGGCATCAACTGGTGTCCAAGCTAATCAAACTCAGCAAGACTTTTCTGCCAGCCAGTAAAATTGGTCTTCTTATGCAATCTTGTTAATAAGGCCATTCTTTTAGGTAAACCAGCATGGGGTGTACTTGATGCAGTCAGCATGAATCAACAATAACAATCAGTACATCTTTATTTTACCCACAGACTAAATAGTGATCAACTAATAACTAGTCAACTAATCCATATTGTGTCCAAAACAACATCAAAGACTTCATCTACTGATTTCAACACCTACCCCATCATACTAGAAGTCTTCAACAATGCAGCCTTTGCTACAGGTTCAGTTACCGTATGTACTCACAAGCTGAGTTAAACTGCAAACAAGAAAGATCCTGAGCTGCCATAGCATATTGCACCTACAGAACAGGGTCTATGTTTTGTACTGATTACTCTTAACAAACTGCACAGATCCAGATCCATCGGCGCATTATGCAATAGCAGATCTGGGTCTGTGCACTTTGCAGTTGGACTCTTGAGTACATACAGTACTCTCTCTCTAATTCAAAGAAATTGCATACACATTCTGAACTGCTGTGCTGAACAACTAGAAAACCACTGGACTCACCACAGTACATGACATTCTGCTATCAGTCATGCAACACTCCAAGCTGCAAATAAAATGGTTGCATTTACAAATGAAAGCTCAGACACGGTGAGAGACAATTTTTACCACCTGGTGACTGTAAAAATCATATTATGGCAACTTTGAAAATGACATCAACACTTTTTAATTACACAAAATAGTTGGAATATGCAATTTAATACACAGCATAATCCCTTTGGACTGTACCATTGCTGGTTCCCATATTACCATGACTATGTGACTAGCCTAGCTGACAATCTATCAGTGATCACTGTGCTCGCTTGCCACCAAACAAAAACAAAAACTGATAACAAATAATAACACTGGTCAACATTTTGTCCACATACTTGATGAGAAGACACAAGAATTCACAGTTCAAATTTTCACAAGTAGGCCACCCACTAGCTACTTAAGTTCAATATACATGTAGGTACCTGAAGTGCTGTCATGTCCTGTAACAGCAGATGAACAGAACTGTCAAGTCCTCTTCTCCTCTTGACGAAATATGGAGGGAAAAATAGTAATAAATGTTGCACACAAAAAAAAATCTGATACAAAATTTATTTTTAAAATGTATTTCCGATAAAAACAAAGTGTGAACATTAAATGCAATTTTCAGCAACAAAACGAAGAACATGCAACACACTCTAACGACACAAAATCAATGTATACTTTATACTTACAGGTATACCTGTAGCGGATTCCTCCTAAAATTAATATGGAATTTTCTATTTTTTATTCATATATAAACAATAGTGTACTTATTAATCCCTTGCAAATATCTCTAAAACTGACCACTGTAACAATCAAGGTAACAAGTTTATGATCAATTTAATGTCAATATAGTCAGCTACAATTGTCTTCATTTCCACTTGACTGATTTAAAAGTATGCACTCCTTACTCAATGGCATATGACTATCTAATCTAATTTCCATGTATTGGAGCCAAACAGATTATCATTATCATCAACTGTATATTGCCCCTATAAATCTCTTTCGGATTTTAAAACCATTAATGGGTTTCAATTAATGCCATATAACAAAGGAAGAATTACCACCTGCCAAAATTTCCACATCTTCAACCATGTGTAAAATTTCCACTTCTCCGACCATATTCAGTGTGTAAAACAATACATATTAATCATATCTGGGAGCTATTCCTTTCCATGACCATAACCTTGTGACAGAAGCATGCCTATGGTACACCCCCATGGACTTGTCAAGATCTATTATACACCAGAAAATTTTAATAAAAATCTCTGTTTAAGAAGTTACAGACAGGGACAAGCAAATGATAACAGATGGGCAAATGGCAGATGAACAATGCTGTAACATAATATGCCAGACTTAAGAGATACCCACAAAAAAAGCAAAACATATTTTCTAACATTACTGTCCTCCTTTCAGGAGAAGCTCACAAATTTCCAGAGACAATCGAACTGACAGACCAGTTGAGCCCTTTAGTATGCCATGATAACAAAGAAGAAACTGAAATACAATCCACTTATTTAATACAGTAAAAGCGGACTTGAAAAATCCAATTTTTGGGCAGACCACCCATCATTTAGGGCCACAGTCTTAATATTTGGATCATGTTTCTCATATAATATGACAACCTTTATTGGGATGCCACCTGTTTTGAGACATCATTTTTTTTGGCAAGATGTTTGTTCTCAAAAGACAGGATTTACTATTTAATTTGCAAATTTAACTTTAAAAAATCTATTTCAAATATGCAAGTGTATAATTACTTCAGAAAACAAAATTTAGGTGTACCATTGTTTGGTATATATCAGCACTTTCAAAGACTTGATGTTTAATCAAGCTGAGGAGACACATGGTACAGTACCTCAGTTGGTAGAGTATAACACTCATAATAAAAAGGCTGCAGGATCAATACCCACCTAGACCATCACGGGTTTGCCCTAGAAAAAGGCATCTAGATCCCAATTTCTCAGAATGTGAAGCCAATAATGTGTTAAAAGTACCACTGAAATAACCAACCAACCAATCAAGCAACCAATAAACCAAACAAGCTACAAATGCCCAGGTATAGAGGTATAACAGCTCAAGATAAGAATTTAATGGGGTACATTACTCTTCATTTTGGAACCAATTGCATTTTGGAATTTTTATTAAATTAGATGGGGTATTTTGTGAACACAGCAAATCTAAAAAATTACAATACCTCACTGCTTTATTTATCAAAATGGCACTAATCTTGCCCTTAAGAATTTGTTAAATGGATTTAGTGACAAACTATTTTACAGCCCATTCAGTTATGTGGTTTAATCTAAATAAGAGTCTCAAAGTAATCAAGTCCATTCATTTCAGCCATAACGTTTCCCTATAGCACAATTTACAATGGTAAAATGCATATTCTTTAGCATGGACTGTACTTATGGCAGGAGACACAAGCATAAATGGTTTGTGACCATATTCTTAAAATTATGTTTTGTATATCATTTGAATGCATTTCATAATTCATTTTTTTACTCAATTTCTTTGCATTGAAAAAAGACATGCATTCCTAATTGTAGAGCTCTGTATGAAATACAAAATACTTGTAACTTGCTGCCTAATTTTGATCTAATTAATAAGGAACTGTCAAATATGCCTTCAGTCTTACACACCCTTCCTATGGAAGAGCAGTTCCACCAAATTAATGAGGATAAACAAATTAATGCCAGTGTTTATTTCCTTTGGGTTGCAATCAAGAGCTTTGAAGCATCATCAACCTTTCTCCAAGCATGATGTACATGTCGATTTTTGAAGCCCACATTGTAATGATGGGGAATAAAGAAAAAAAAGTAGCACAGCACTGAACACAAAAGTACTCTCGAAGGGACTTCATTGTCTGAAGAGGATTTCCAGGAATCCAAGATAAGACCATTTATTCATTTTAACTGCTGCAAACAGAAACCATCCATGATATTCTTTAGAAATTCTAAAGATACTAAATATGGTAACAAAAATATTTTTCTTACGTGTCGGAGTTAACACGCATACAAGGTAGCTGTAAGTGCAAGACTAGATTCTTTGTCATGCTCAGTGACCTTTAACCTGATATCACAGAAATAGAAAGTCATCCCAACCTGTCTCAATGTCAAGATGGTGGCACCCACACTGGAAGCATATTTGACACCATTTGTATTTTAGATCAACTACACATCATAAAAAGTCACTTGGTAAAAAACCCATGTCAGTATGACCATCCATCCATGTGGAATACTGATAACACAATCATGTCAGATTTGTACCCTTTTCATTTAGTTTCAACTATACATCATTTGAAGTCTCCTGGTAAAAATACAATTTCAATATGACCATCCATCCAGGAGGTATACTGAAAATGTTTTAAGAGGCCATCATGGCAGTAATTCTTAATTACAGAATGGCATCATTTTCATTGGAACCAACAAGACATTATAGGAAGTCCTCTGGTGAAAGCTTTATGTCCACATGACCTTCCGTTTATGAGAAACGATAACAAGATTTTCAAGATGACTGCTGTGGTGGCCAAACTGGCACCATTTTTATTTTGGACCAACTAGTAATCTCAAGAAGTATTTTAATAAAAGCTGTTAATATGAACGCATCTGTTAGGAAAAACATGACTTTCAAGATAGCCTCTGTGACAGCCACACTAAATGTCCATGTGGCATCAGCTTTATTTAGGATATCCAAGTGGTATGTTCTTCATTTAGGACCAACTGAAACTTGGGATGACTGTGTGCATATAGTTGTCATGGTAGCCCTCAAAGTGGTTTAGCAGCAGTAGTGCTCACAAACTTTTGCTGATGGATAGATGGTTGATGAACTGATGAGCAAATGACAAGAGGATGTGATGAGCAAAGGACAAGAGGTAGTGATACGCAAGGGACAAGAGGCCGACCCGTAAGCTCTTTTGGTCTATGACTAGTAGAGCTAAAAAGAGGTGAATGTTCTGATTACAGAAGAGATGTAATGAATAAAGGTATGGCCTCAAAAATGATGCATGATTTTCACACATTCAGGTTATGTTTTAGTTCAATTTTTTAAATTAGCACAATTTCCACAATCAAACATCCTAAAATGGACCGTGAATACTGTACACTTGCAAAATAAAAAAAACATTAAAGATGTTCATTTTCAAAAATATATTACTCTCTTTTATGTCAATCACAATAAAAATAGGGTCTAATGCTAGTGATTTCTATTAAATAAAAGAAATGGTTAAATACATGTTAGTATTTTACTATTAAATGGTTTAATACATGTTAGTATTTTACTATTAAATGGTTAAATACATGTTAGTATTTTACTATTAAATGGTTAAATACATGTTAGTATTTTTTCCTATTAATGGGTTCAATACATGTTAGTATTTTACTATTAAAGGGTAAAGATGAGTGAAAGCACCTGCAACCTATACTTAAAGGAAATTTAATGTAGGTAAATCTGAACTTGTGCAAACTGCATGAAAATAAACTCAATGATTAAAGCATAGAAATCTTAGGTTATTACAAAAAAAATATATATTTTTATGAAAGTGTGCATCTTTCTTGGCCTTAAGCATGGATTTCATGATTCTGAGAAATTGTGAATAAAAGATCAAGTAAGAGACAGTTCATTTTGAACAATCAAATTCTATATATATATATATGAAGAAGAGAGGACCTTGAATTCATCCTTGTGGTACTCCAATGTCTAACTGTTGGGTATTTCAAAGTTCAGCTAAAAGCATTCGGACTAACCTTTGGGGAAAACTCTACTCACAAAAACTATTGTGAGCTAATAAAAAAGCTAGATGCACAGATTGAAACTTGGTCGTACACTAAGATTAACTTAATGGACTGTATACAGGTGGCTAAGACTTACATGTATAGTCAATTGAATTATACAATGAACTCAACTCACCTTACAGAAGCCATGATAGGCAATATGGAAAGGAAAATAATGGGCTTTATTTGGGAGAACAAAATACATTACTTAAACAAAAAATATTTATGCAGACCTAAGGAAAAGAGGGGATTAAACCTGCCAAATTTGAGCGTGAAGCAAAAAGCAATTATTCTAAATAGGTTTAAGAACTTAAATAGCAAACCAAAATACCCATGGGAAGCCATCGACATTTATCTATACGGATATTTATGTCGATTTAATAATGAGATATACAGGAATAATACATTAATTAAACTGCTGGAACCGCCCGGTTCATATAGAAGAACTAAAGAATTATTATACTGGTACAGGGATAACAATAGAATATGGAATAAAAACAGTGACATTTATAGTTTTAAATGACTCACTCACTCAGGATAAACAAGAAATTGAATTCCGAAACCTGGGATTGAACTGGGAGTCGATATGGAAAAAATGGGCAGGAATAAAATCGGCTGCTATACAAAGCTGGATTTTTATATACTTGCATGACAAGTGGTTAACCAGGGAAGTGGCATTTAACAGGCATTTAACAACTCACCTACCAAAGTGTAGACTTTGTGGTATATCAATTGACTCAAAATAACATTTAATAACTGAATGCCCTAAAAGGGATACAGAGAGTCAGGAACTTAAAAATAAAATTAAAATGAAATATGGGATAAATGAGAATTCACAATTATTATATACAAACAATATAAACAATAACAAAATTTACAATGAACTAATTTCATATATCAATGCAATCATGAAAACAATGAGGGACTATAATAGTTAAGATTAACTTGAAATTAATGTAAAAAATAATGACATAAATGTTAATAATATCTTTTAGAATCACTTGAAAATTAGAAATAGTTTCATAGTAATATTATGCAAATATTCTAGATAATTTCAATTCTGAAATGAATTCATTATACCTGTGAGATCTTTTATTATTAACATATAGACCAACATAATCGCACACGACATAAAGTTTTGCAAAAGGGGAGATCAAAGGTGTGACGCCAAGGCTACGGGACTAACGTGAGGTAGTACGGGTCGTACCAGCTCTCCCCAAAAGCGATATCAGAACATAACGAAAACAGACCACACATATATATACTCGTCACAAATAGACTTATCTATTCTGTCATCTATCTATCTTTCTTATAGCATACATTAAACTTAAAGGAATTCTAAGGACCGGGAAGTTGGTATCGTATATATCACAACCGATTTCCCGAATCAATGATCCAATAAAGTAAATAACAACTATAAGAATACACAAGATAGCATACAAAACAAATAGCATATACACATAGCAAACACAGGGCACCATAGATCCGTGGCTAGGATCACTTAAGATAAGTGTACTCCAAGTCCAGCCTGGGGTGAGGAGTTTATTCTCAATACATTAGAATAGGAAAAGTGTACAAACCCTAGATCAAAAATACCAAAACCAAATTTATAAAAATGATACAAGCAACATATATAATGGGAGTTACAAAAATACATAAAAACCTTTAAAATTTAGACACTAGGGGGTTCCTCATACGATGTTAGTCTGAGAGGAACCACACCAATAAATTGGGTATTTCCAGTAAAGTCTGATGACATTTTATTTGATCAGGTCAAATCTTGGAGGATGATAATGAAAATTGCAAGTTACTGCTTGCATATTTCCCAATTTGGGCATAAACTTCACATATTTTCATCGAAAGATATAATGTGCTGACACACTATAGTACATTCCAGTTGCAAAACATTTGGTGCGAGGGACTTATGTAGTCCATAGTGACAACAATTGAGCCCTTGTTAGGAATTGGTGTAAGAGACTGATGTAGTCCCTTGTGCAAACAACTGTGCCATCGTTAACAATTGCTGTGAGGGAATGATGTAGTCCATAGTGCAAACACTGGGACCATCATTCAAATTATAGTCTTTTATTAAGTCCAGGGGATAAGCTTTCATATCGTTTTTGTCTTATGCTTTGTGGCTGTAGCGTTTAAACAACTGGAAAGATCTGATGACCAAGCCTGCTTAGTTGGCGACAACTCTCTTGATTGTCCAACAAAGAAATAATTTATAAACCAGACCTGTTGACTATTTGAATGTTACTTCCATACAGTGGGTTTGTTTTGACAGCTTAATGAATACACAAACCAAAGACAATCTGACACAATGATATTTGAGATATCCTATGACCCTATGATCAATGTCTGGTTGATCAGATCATAGGCTGATCAAGCCCCTTCATCTGCTGGACACGTCAAACAAATACGATATATGGTATCTGAATTTAAATTAACCGAACTTCATGAATTTCATGGCAGGATGATTATAAAAATACATATTACTTCTGATTTAAATTAATTATTGGCCCTAGTTTTCTGTATCTAAGATGCAACCATCTGCAACAACATAAACCCCGATGAATACCTGTAGTCATCTAATGTAGTGGCATACTGGGTCTACAGTGTTAGCTAAAACTAATAAGTAGAATAAACAACACAGACCCTTATCTGTGGAACTGGCAAATCTACACAGACCCTGATCAGTTGAACTGACAAATCTACACAGACCCTGATCAGCTGAGCTGGCAAGTGCTGTTCACAGCTGGGGGGTTTTGTTTACAGGATAAATACAGCGATGGAAGAGCTTTCAATGAAGAGGGTATTAAGAAATAATGCTGTAATTCACTATTAAAAAGGGGCCCCAAGTGGCCAAGTGGTCTAAAGTGCTCACTATTACGGATCGCTGCCATCTCACATTTGTCAACATGGGTTCGAGTCTTGGGCTTGGCCAATGTGGGTATGTGAGAAAGCGTGCCAGTAGCTTCTCGTGGGTCAGTGGTTCTTTCCAAGGTTTTACCAGGTTCTTCCTCCACCATTTATACTGGCCGCCTTGCATAGCCTAACTTGTGCTGAAAAATGACATTAAACCCTGTAACAACAACAACACTACTACAAAATATTGGCCCTAAGGAGACTGCACACAGTGTAATACAAATTCCCCATAATACTTCAATTTGGTATTATCACTATTTACAGATATTGCAAGATAGGATATCAGTGCACCTGTCTACACCTCATTAAAATATTCACTTGTCTACACCTCATTAAAATGTTAGGTATTTTTAAATATTAAATGGCAAGGAATGGTAAATGAATGTTTAAATCTAGGGTGGTCCTGTTAGGTGGTAGTTAAATCTTAACAAGTCAACCATAAAACCCATCATGGCTATCAAATTTCAACTTCATCAACCAGATATCCAATGCAATAACAAAATCCTATGTGAGATGGGTGTTTTTAATTTATGTGTTATCTGCATCAATTTATTCACACAAGTCATCTCAAGCATAAGTTATCAATACAAATATCAACTATAATTTGTTAACCAAAGCATTTAATTCACATTCAAAATTATTCTGTCCTAATTTAGATTATCTAATTCATTATCTCATCATTACATTATCTATTTCATTATCTCATTACATTATCTAATTCATTATGTCATCATTATATTATCTAATTATGTCACCATAACATTATCTAACTCATTATGTTCATCATTACATTATCTAATTCATTATGTTCTTCATTCCCTTATCGAACTCATTATATCATTACATTATCTAGTTCATTATGCCAATGTTACATTGTGTAATTCTTTATGTTCATCATTATGTTATCTAATTCATTATGTCATCATTATATTATCTAATTCATGATGTCATCATTACATTGTCTAATTCACTGTCATCATTACATTATATAATTCATTATGTTCATTACATTATCTAATTCATTATGTCATTACATTATCCAATTCATTATGTCACCATTACATTATCTAATTCCTTATGTCATCATTACATTATATAATTATGTCATCATTATGTTATCAAATTCATGATGTCATTATTACATTATCTATTTTATTGTCATCATTGCATAATCTAATTCATTATCTCATAATTACATAATCTAATTCATTATGTTATCATTACATTATCTATTTTATTGTCATCATTGCATTATCTAATTCATTATGTTATCATTACATTATCTATTTTATTGTCATCATTGCATTATCTAATTCATTATGTCATCAGCCTCAAAAGACCTTCAGGCTTAGAATGTTTTGCATTCACATGACGTGATAAACTTTCAGGTGACATTACGAATTTACGACATACTTTTTGTGATTTCATGTACCTGAAGCATCATTTTCAGTTATTTAAAGCCATTTACAAACATCATTTTCACTTGTTTAAAGGCGTTAAATTTACAATGATTACATGTGAAATATTAGACTGTTTAACATTGACAAATTTATATTTTTACACAGCTTAAGGTCCAAACTACATGTATCCAGAAACACTTAAAAATGTATAGGCTGGTGTGCATATTTCCACTATAGAACTCTAGATAACAGGTGTATACAAGTATCTATTACAAAAAGAATTACTAACAAGAGTCCCTTGAGGGGACTAGTGCTCTACTGTGTGAAAATGAATTTTCAGGAATTTAAGACAAGACCTTTTCTTCCTTTTAACTTCCGAGTGTGGAGACCATTTCTAATATTCTTCACTGATAACAAGCTTTTCAAGCTAGTTGCTGTGGTGGACATATTGGACATGAGACAGATTAGCACCATTTTCATGTAAGACAAAGTAGACATCATTCTAAGTCTTCTACTGAAAACCCAGGACATAATAATAACCCATTCAGACGGCTTAATGACAACAAGATTTCACAAAAGCCTTCATGGCATCCATATTGTACATATGACTGGCACCATTTTCATTCAGGACTAACTACATATAATAAGATGTCTGATGGTGAAAAGCCCATGTTGATATAGCCTTCCATTTGGGACTAGGCATAACAATATTTTCAAGAACTTGTGGCCACCATGGTGGTGACATTCAGAGTTAATAGTTTTCATTTAGGAACAAGTAGAAACCATAAGAACTATTCTGATGAAAATCTCGTGTCCAAATGAATTTCCCTTTGAGGAAAGTAGCTAAAACAATATTTTCAATATGCGATATACTGGACTTCAGATCACCACCATTTTAATTTAAGATCAACAAGATGTTATAAAAAGTCTTTTATTAAAAACCCTGTGAGGATATGACAATTTGTTCTGGAGTAAGTCACAAGAAGACTTCCAAGCTGGCCACTGGCAACCATATTAGACAACAGATCAGCACAACTTTTATTTAGGACCAAGCAGACATCATAAAAAATCCTCCATGATCCTTTCCTGGAAAATGTTGAAGAGTGTAGGCAATAGTATACATTCCTGTCTGACTCCAACTGTTGTTCGAAACCAATCTCCTCTGCTGCCATTGACGAGGACAGCACTGGTGGCATTGTCATAGAGGTGCTCAACAACCTGCACCAGGTCTGAGCTGATGCTGTACTTCCTCATAGTTGTCCATAAGGCTGCATGCCATACCCTATCAAAGGCCTTTTTGAAATCTATAAAGACGTGGTATAGATTCTGCTGGTGCTGAAGGTATTTCTCACAAAGAAGTCTGAGATTGAAGATTTGTTCTGTGGTGCTCCTTCCTGCTCGGAAGCCTGCCTGCTCTTCAGCAATAATTTTCTCTGCTTGAGACTTTAGTCTGTTAAGAATTATCTTCAGCATGACTTTGCTCGGGTGATTGATCAAACTGATGGTTCTGTAGTTTTGGCACAACTGTAGGTTTCCTTTCTTGGGGAGCACAATGACCAAGGATTGAGTCCATGTAGTGGGCCATTTTCCTGTCTGCCATATCTTGTTGCAGATTGTTGTTAGGACTGTGACAAATTATTTTAGTGAAAACCTCATGTTGATTCAACCATCCACTCAGGAGTAGCGATAACATGATTTTCAAGATGCCCTCAATGCGCCTAATATACTGGCTGTCAGATCGCCACGATGTTCATTTAAGATCAACTGGTCATCAAAATCTTAAAACCCATGTCAATACAAATTTCTGTTTTGGAGGAGCTGCGATAATAAGATTTGTAAGATGGCTGCCATAGTAGTCATATTGGACTTTAGATTGGAACCATTTTAATTTTGGACCAACGATATGTAAATGATTCATCACTATAATGATGCATCGATACATTTGCCATATTGATACAAATAATGATACACGAGGTGGAGAATCAACACAAAGCAATACTTGCCCCGTACAAGTTACTTTAATATTCAGCAGTCATGAATAATTATTAGTCATTTACTGTATAATTCTTTAAACTGAGAATTCATCTGAGACGTATGTAGCAAGCATAGGCACTCATTTTTATCATTTGTAAAGGAACACTTATTGACAACACCCACTCGCCTTCTACAAATTAACACAATGTGATCTGGTCTGTAATGTCCACGCTCCACCTTGCTGATTTCATGCTAATCATCTTATCCCAACAGAATGTTCAGCATAAAGGAAGTATTTCAATTCTGTTCCCCATGTGTAAAAGTAGTTTACTCAACATTTAATAACCACTTTTGCATGAAGTTACTATGTTGATTCGTATCTTTTCTACTTTGGTCTACTTTGATGGCTATACTTCCAGTGTGTCGCACAGTGAAATAAGTTATATTGGATTCTGATTGCTGGTTATTATCTGTTCCTGTCCAGGGTAAACAATAACCACCAATCAGAATTAATGTAGCTTACTTCCCTGTGTTACACAGAGGAACTGTTGGCAATGCAGCAGTGAAACTTTGCTCAAAGGTATTTATTAAATGATCAGTAATGTACTTAATTGGGAAGCAAATTTGGAGTGTCTCTTGCTATTTTGAGTTATTTAACCTGGGACTCAACATGCCAACGGGAAAATAAAAACAATAAGCACAGAATCAGCAAGTGTGCTAATTTTAAACTGCACTAGTTTGTCACTGTGCAAACTCTTATAATGACCATATATGAATTTAGCTTAGTATACAGCATGCAGCCCGCATGTCCAATGCCAGCCAATTTCACAGAGGAATGGGACAAAAATATAAATAGCCAGCCCATCTGGCCAGGTGGAAGTTTAGGCATCCCAACCCCAGCGAAAAAAAGTTCTTAAGTTCATGAACTCTTCATGAACTGTTCATGAACTGGTTGTGAAAAGTCAGATGTGTTCATGAACCCTTCATGAACTGTTCATGAACATCAGTTCATGAAATTCAAGTTCTTGAACTTTTCCTGCAAGTTCATGAACTGTTCATGAACATTTGTTCATGAAATTCAAGTTCTTGAACTTTTATAAGTTCATGAACTATTAAGTACTGATTAGGCAATCAAATTACAATTTTATAAACTGTTTATGCATACTTGTAGTTCATCAACTGTCCTTGAAGCATTCCAGTTTATCAAGAATTAAATTTGATAATTTTTATAACATTTTCATAAAATCAGTGATGAACAAAATATTTAAAATTAACCTCATAACTGTAATTAAGTACCAAGAATTGAAAATAACTGCAAAATGGGTTGTAAAATGGAATTTAATCTGTTGAACTTAAATGTGATTGGAGATTAGCAGTACATGCAAGTCAGTTGCTTAACATACATCGTGCCATTTCACAACAAATAATGTCCAAATAAACACATTGAAAGTGCACTGTACAATATTCTTAAATACATTATGTATTATTCTAAATATATTCATGTTTCAGTACACCACCTAATTACTGTATATATACTTTTTATACTTCTTGTTATCGAGGAACAGCCCAGACTAGTTTTGGAGTTGTGTACATCTCATTTTCATCTTTGCCTAAGTGGAGTTTTGTTATTTTTGGGCAAAAATTGCGATAAAGACCTTTTATTTCCCTCCAAAAGTAAACAAAACTTCAATTAGAATTGTTGCAAAGGTGGGAACAAGGTGCGTAAAATTCCAAAATTAGTCTGTGCTGTTCCTCAATAACAAGTCTAAAATGTATGGTGTTCTCTTGTACTGGAGTCTATTATTCAAACTTGCTAAAGAGGAACCATAGGAATCTATTCAATAAGAGTAGGGCTATGGATTCTAAGTTTGATGTGAGTAAATAATTGTAAAAAATTATCTTTTCACATAAAAGTAACCAGTACAAGACCTTTAAAGTGGTGGCAACCTTTGCATCCCATTCAGTCCCCTTGAAGATTCTGTGTATATGTATATTCAGATGCTAGAATCATTTGAAAATGGCATGTCCATGACAGCATGGCATTGCCGCAACATATGCTTCTGCTTCAGGTGATGATGAGGGACTGGCATTTACGTAAACTAAAGTGTCAATCAACTCTTCAGCTGGCACCACATCTACTGTCCACATAACTTTAACTGCTAACAGGTGTTTTCCGGCTGGTAGTTGTGAAAGTTTGGTTTCCACAGGATCGTATTTTTTCAAAACTGCATGTACAGTCTTACTTGATGTATTGTAAACAAAATATGTAACACATCCAATTTTGCCCTGGTTATATAGCACAACATTACAGACTCTTCTCTGCATTCTCAAGTACTGTGAAGAGCAGAATTGTTTGTTACCTATGCTAATTCTGTCAACCTTTCTCAAATCCTTACCACAGTCTATATCTAATATAGCCAAAACTTCATCTGTCACTTCACCGTCTCTAAAATGTTTCACCTTCCCCGACATATCACAATTTGCAGCTTCAGCAGGTTTGCTTGTTCGCCATACTGGATTGAACTGCAACAGAAACATGAAATTACTGCACCTAGTTCACATTTTTCCTTAATAGAGATATTGTATTACATGTTTATGCATAAAATTCCTATTTCTACAAATTTACAAACTTAAACAATGATCTCTTTTACAGCGAATGGTTCTATATCAACAAAATCATTAAAGAAATGGATTGTTAATGTTAACCAACCAAATAAAATAACAATACTCTGAGAACCTGCTGACTTTGGTGCACTATGTATGTTTGTACAAGAACTCGAAACATTAAATAAACTTGCCTCGAATATACAGTTCAGTCAAATATGGCGGCTCAAATTTCCCGCAATGCATCACTTCCAGTGACCTAGGTTGTAGGTCTTGAAAATATATGTATGCCCATTAATTATAAGAGTGACCGTGCTGCACTGGTTTAGAAGAAGAGTTATTTATTTTTAAACATATTAACTTACCCTGATTGTATCTGAACCTTCACAGTATCCTTCCACTGGTTGATGAAGTATAAATGTCGCAGGACATCGACGTTTGTTTTTGTGAGGCTGCCATTTTTGCCTAGCAGACAGCTCTCAGAGGTACCAGCCTCCGTTGCTGTAAGTGCGCGAAGTTTGCAAGCAAACGATTGGTTAGTTCATGTCATATTTTATTTCGTGCAAAATTTTGATAGTTTTTTCTTTAAAATTCAGTGATGTTTGTGGATAAATATATTTCTCTGTTTCGGAACTTCATAAATAACTACTATATATTGTTTAATTAAAAAAAACCCAACCCTGACAACTGTTGAGCATGCACATTGCCAATAAACCACACATGTGAAACAAACAAAAAAAATGGCAAGCAGTCGCAGCATCCTCGTTTACTGGACACAAGAAAACAACTGGTCTATCCTGAAAGAGACCTGCATCAAAGAAGGTTCTGCAACTATAGGAAGTGCGGTGCAAGCATATTATCTAAGGAAAGTTTATCCGGCCATTTTAATTGCAATTTTGGGTAAGTTTGCATGTTTTCATGTGCTATCAACAAAAATCGAGGTCAATCTATCTTTTTGAAGTTAAAGTTAGCATTGCATATACAGAAGGGTTTTCTGCTTATCTACAGCAAGCCTATATGAACATCGATTAATGATAGAAACATAGCCTACTAGTTTGATGTCACATTTCATATTCGTCCACTTTAAAAAAATTAAAATACAATCATAACCGTTACAGTAGATATAAGAGATTTTGATCGAAATATATGAAACCTGATAAGCTAGTGAAATTGAACATGTGTATAGATAAAAAGTGGAACCTCGTTTTATTTTCATTAACTATTGGGTGTAAATGTTCGAATTGGAAGAGTAGTTAGCTTAAATCTGGTAGTCGTGCATTTGATAATTTTCATACTTTTATAGTCTAAAAAAACGAAACAGTAATAATGTGTTCAGTCTGGTAATGGTTAATATTTGTATCAAACTTCAGAGAACAAGTCATCTTTAGAGAGGATTGAAGCACATTTTTAAAAAATTCCTCCTTGGAGTCAATGCACATGTAGATGAGGAAGAAGAGAGGATAAAGAAAATCAAGAATGAATTTAGTGAGTATATATATAAATGCAGTGAATATAGATTCATATAAAATGCAATAATTCAAACTTGCATTGTAGGCCCCAAACTTGATTTATTTTAAGGTAGGGATGTGTAAATGATAATTTTTAATTGAACTTTTAATTAATAGCACTAAATTTTTATTAAATAGTCTTGTAGCCCATGTAGGTACTCTTGTTTCCAATATATAAAACTGCTTTTTAGTACATTCTTTAAAATATTTCTCATGCAGTCCCATTCATGACTGACACACCAGTTGATTCAACCAAGAAGGTTACAGCTACTCCAAAGACTGAGAAGAAATTGGATGGATTGGTACCAGAAGGTATGACATTTTCAGAAAACTATACAGACTGTACAGACTTGAACCATAAATCTTTTATAATGAAAACCAATTTATATTAAACAAAAATTATTGTACATATACAAAATTTGAAGTCCAGGATTTCTCCCAAAACTGAGATAACATCTATATACCACAGAATTGACAGAATTTTAAAGCTACGATTCCAGACTGGAAGTCCTGGAAGCAAGTAAGGATCAGAAAGCTTTATGTAGGTTGAACTTCCTTTTTTCTTCCTTCAGCTTGGTGATTTTAAGCCATGCAAAAGGTTGTCACTCAAAACATTGATGACATGCACATAATTTACACAGTATTCTGGTCTTTTTTTTTTTTCATGAGTTACGGCCGGGGGTGGGGTTGTGGGGTGCTACCTTTCATCTTTGCAGTTACATAAAAAAAAAACTTCTATGCACAAAAAACTAATTGGCAAAATGTCATTTAATTCTCCATTAGGCAGGCGACCCTGTTTGATTTGTGAACACATTTTCTCCCATTTCCAGATATGTGAGAGAAAATCCTATCTTATATGAGCTCACAACGAATCGGGTGACTGATAAAATTTTATACTGTACATAACATAATGGTGTATGCAGAGCCATTTTATTGTCCCTCATTAAATTCTGACCTCTCTGGTGAGATTTTCTTATCCCACATAGGTACTCCTGATGTACTATTATAATCATATCAGATTTTTCTTAGAATAAGCTAGTTACTACCCAGATTCAGCTGAAATGGAAATAGGGAGTTTAATAGGCTCCATCTGTATTGGAAATCTGTATTTTACATTATGAATACTAAGCTTTGTGAAATCTTTAACATTTAACTGTTTACACATGAAGACATCTAGTAAATATTAGGACATTAAACAAAATAGTATCGTTGTTGTTTATCGTCTTCTTGTATCTAATTTTGTACAGGGATAGACGCATTAGAAAGCTGGAAGAAGATGTTAAGGCTCTCAAAGAAGATAACAAATATTTACGACGGAAAGTAAGAGAGAAATTCTCTGCAGGAAGTAAATGGAGAAGTAAAACAGCAATCGAGTGTTCAAGAAGTCAAACAACCTTCAGCAGAATGCAGCACTGTTTCTGCTCAGCAGGAAGTTACCACTGACGACATAAAAAAAAAGTGTGCAACACTTGAAATGCAATCAAGACATTTTTAAAGTTTTATGTCTTAAGATCTTCACAAAGGATGAGCTGAAGAATTCTTCAAGAACCAGAAAAAAAACTATTAAATGTGGGGATACTGCAAGACCACCACTTGATGTGCAAAAACTGACCAAGCTGGAATTGCTAGCTCTTCAGTGTACCGCAATGGACAAGGACTTGTTTTATGAGAAACTTAAAAACTTTCAAAAAATCCTGAGAAGTTAACTACGGTTCTGTTTTTTTTTACATCTGTCACCCTAATTGTGCCCAATATCATTGTCAAATGATAGTACATTTTTATATGCCTGTCTTGATAAATTTGACCTCTGTCAATGACTAATAATCATGTGCTTCAATTTTAAAAAGGATTGGCATAATTGTATTTTGACATTTGTTTGTTTCTAGAAAACTAATCTGCAATACAACATTTAGCATAAAACTGTATACACCCATTTGCACGAGGACTGTTACTAAAAATGTTAGTAGTCAAAGGGAAAGTTATTTTGATAGGAAAACTATTAAATGTTTTATTAAAAGCTTTCCTGAGTATCTTTTCATAATCAGCATCTTCAATCTGAGCTTCTATTTCAAAGAAAGAGGTGATGTTCTTGAATTTCACAAAATTTACTCTTCATGAACTGTAGAGAACAACAGAGTTCATGAACAATAACATTAGTTCATGAACCACAGATTCATGAAGTGACATTAGTCATTTTCTGTTCAAGAACTGGTGACCATTTTCTGTTCATGAACTAGTTCAAGAACAATTCATGAACAGTTCTTAGATTTGTTCATGAATAGTTCATGAACTGAAGATTCATGAAGTGGCCATTTTCTGTTCAGGTGCTAATTCATGAACCAATTCATGAACAGTTCTTGATTTTTTCACAGGGGAAGTAAATGTAATGTACAAATTTCATCTTTTTATGATATTAAAAGAAATAGTAAAAACCAAGTGAGAAATACATAACAGGGAAATGTTTCTAATAATCTATCATGACCTGGCTGATGTGAGAAGATAAATAAATCTCAGTTAACCTATGCTCACTAGTAAGGGTAAAATGAACACCTGTGCAGCATATCGATACGATTCAAAATACGCAGCCCCTAATACAATACATATCGATACACATGTGAATTTGGTCTTTCCATCTTTGGAAGGTAGGTGGTACCCTTTCATGTATGTTAACATTCTTGGTTTTATTTCCAGTATTCAGACTACAAACAGACATATAGTCATCATATATTTATATGCAATTCTCACTGATGACATGATATCAACAATACTTTCAAACAGACTACCTATTAGTTGCAGTGAGTTTTATCCAATGTTTTAGGCCATTTAATGGTGGATCCATTTAATTCCCATTGTTTTGTGCAACGTGAATGATCTGAAAACATATGATTACCAATTTTGTGTCTCAGTTACACGTGGAAGACAATGATATCTTCAAAACAGAAGAAACAATGCAATTTCCTCGTGCAAAGAAAATCTCATCTAGAATAAAACCAGGCATGGGAATAAGGTTGAATACCAACAAAATCTATCACATTTTATTTCCAGCAGATGCCAAAGGCTGCTTCAAACACAGGTACTTGTATTTGTTAGTGAAAAAGGAAAACTATTGACTACACCCAGTCCTGTATTACAATTTTCTTTTAACTTACACAAGGTGACAAACTTGAGCAGTTTGAAATCCACCCGACACTCATTCTATGCTAATTTCATTTATCCCATAAAGCACCTTCATTCACTAGTTACGTATCTCTGCATAAAAAAAGAAATTCAAAATTTGTTGCCCATGTAAAATTTAAGGAGATGATGATGACAGGATTTTATCTTAAGGGAGACTTCCCCTTTATAAAAGAAAAAAGGAGGGGAGGAAGAAATGGTCGTAAGTCAATATTTATCTAAACTTCAACATCTGTCTCTCTTTCTTCCTACTCCACTTCTTATATCTCTACTGAAATCAACATCTTGGACAGATGTCACTTCTAGTTGTATAAGCATTAATCTGTTAATTAATTCACAGCATACTCTGCTCCTTTTCTTTGTATGAATATTGTTCTGTGATTCTTTCTGAAGGTGCATATACACAGCTAGCTTTGTCAGCTTGAATATGTTACAAAACTGATCTATGTGACTGTTATGTACAATTTTCCAGAGATGATAGATATTATCTTTTTGATCCATCTGCTCCAAAATAGGACTGTTCACTAACATAAACTTCCTTTGTTAAATCCGTAGTTTACTGACTACTATGCCAAATTTCTTATCTGTTCCATAATGCTGTATAAGCGTATTTAGTCCATCAATGCTTGTGCAGACAGAGGTATTAAAATAAATATCTTTACTTCTTAATTGCATTTTTACCCTTATATTTTATTCAATTTATCTTAACCCTGATAATGATAAATGTATATGGTTTTGCAGCCTATGATCCCCAGGGACAATTTAATTTTAAAAAAATGAAAATTGCATTATATCTTTAAATTGTCTGTATTTTAACTGGACTAAGTATTCTGCCCTTTGTAAATTTAATTTCGAAATATCACTGAAAGGGTCATGCCATCTAGCATGTACATCTGACTCATATTTAACATTATTTCAGGTTCAAAATCACTTACTGGTGTCTCCATTATCACTTTCCTAGCTCCAGTAATCTGATATACTTCATAACTTTAAAAATTATCATCATCACTATGATCAGCAAGTATTTGCCGAACAAAATCTTTATGGTCCATTCTGGGAATCAGACATTCTGAGTTTTCTAGGTAGCCCATATTTTAAACACGCATTTGTAAAACTTTCTTCATGAATGGTTCAAACTACGCCATATATTTTATTCCTGGGCATGTTGTTCTAACCAAATTTAGTTTCACCACTATTCACGTCGTGCTTGAAGAACCCAGATGTGGAACAGTTGCTACCCGAAAAACAGATGTCTCAACAAGAACGGTTAAATAAAAATTGTATCCTTCACCGAGCACATTTTTATATGTGGGACTTTCAACGAATTTGCAGGAGTTTTAATGTTTTACTGTTCTCCAAGCATGCGAATTCATATAAATTTTGCATGATTCACGCAATGGCACACCCTGACAGCATCTCTGCTTTGGTACTTGACATATCTAGTGACTTTCCCACGACGTCTCTCTGTTGCTCTGCCAATACATCTTGTTTGTCATGCAGGGAATAAGCTACATTGATTTCTGATTGGTGGTTATTGTTTAACCTGGAGCAGAACAAGCAATAACCACAAATGAAAATTCAATGTGACATATTTCAACATGCAACACACTGGTAGTGCTGCTTTCAAGTTGACCAAAGGAGTCAAGATACAATTCAAAGTAGAACTGAAAGTGGTTATTAAATGATGAGTAAAGTACTTCATTAATCATGTGGAATATGTTTGCAACATTTAGTATATGCTGAACTTACTTCTGGGTTAAGATAATTAGCATGAAATGGGGGGAGGGGGCCAGATTACGAACCAAGTCACTTTGTGTTAACTTCTAGACAGCGAGTGAGTGTTCTCAAATAATCTTTTTTGTTATTACTAATAAACATGAGTGCCTGTGACTGCAAATGTTGTTTCAGATGGATTATAATTTTACAGAATAACAAGGCAACTAACAATACTTATTCATGGCTGCTGAAACATGCATATGGAAAGTATCATTTTGTATTGATTCTCAGTCTCTTGTATTGATATGTGTATCATTTCAGCAGAAGTACTGATGCGCTGATATATCGATGAATCATTTCACCCCTACTCACTAGATGCTGAAACTCCAAATAAAGACTGTGTGATGCCTGGACAACACCATATGAACAAAAAGATCAAACACAGCAAAGGACAAAAGAAATATTCAAAAGGAACACTATCAAACGAAAATGACAGTGGAATTACAGAAATTACAGAATTTGCTTGTAATACCCAAACCAAACTGCATGCTTACGACAAGCTTGCAGCAAGCTTGCTGCAAGCTCATGACAAGCTAGCTGAGGTTGCGCAACCTAGTAAGGGTACTTGCACAAGCTTGCAAAAGGAATTTTTCAAAGTCTGCAAGCTTGCAAGCTTACAAAATTCTAAGTTCATGCTTGCGCAAGCTTGCAAAAGGAATTTTTCCAAGTCTGCAAGCTTGCAAAATCTAAAATACCTGATGTAAGCTTGCGCAAGCTTGCTATAATCAGTCGTGAAAGTTGAAAGTTGGCAGTTCTGCATGAGATCAGTACTTCCTGAAATGATGAAGAATATATGTTGTGACTCGATGATGCTCAGTATAAGAAACTACACTGTCAAGTTAAAAGATGTTACCGATAATCTAGTTTTTATTTATAGCATCTGATAATGCACTTGAGTTAAATAATATATATTTTCAGTGTTGCAAAATGCTAAGAACTTGAATTACTTGTACTTAGCTGATACATAAATAAAATATATTATTCCAACATTTCTCTCTGTTTAAATTAACTACGAACATTATTAATATATTTCAAAATAAACTGAATTATTTCTTGACCAAGGCAAAATATGAAATGTTACTTTTTCTACAAATGTCTTTTTTCTCATTTTCAAATTTTTACAAATATTATACATGTTAAAGAAACAATTGAGTTTTTTTGCATAAATGAAATTCTTTAAGTGATTGTACACTCAATTAGCTATGCAGTCATTTTGTCAGGGAATGGAAGACTGGATAAAGATTTCCATTTAGTAAAATCCTGTAAAATAGATAGTAATTGCTGATTGCAAAGTTATTTACAGACTAACTTAATA